>JABMBR010010615.1:0-42207 GCA_018881525.1 Meteorus sp. PSUC_FEM 10030008
ATATACATCGGAATATTACATCGAGACGACTAACAATGCCGCAACGGCCGCCACGGCCGCCATAAGGCCGAGAACCCACGCCCTTAATATTCTCAAAATATCTAGAATATTCATACGTGATGTATGAATGAGTGTGTGCGAGTGAGTTTGTTTGAAAATTAATCTGATATCATCATTATCCTGTATATTTGTTGTGCAATTTTTCTAACCCATTGGGATTGTGCAAAGATTGTTTTGCAACGATACAGAGTGTACCAATCTCGCATACGGATAACGGATATGAATTATTTTGTCAAGCCAGTACTCGTTCATGCGTATCATCTCCATATCAAAGCCTTTTGGTTGAACGCGAATCGCTGGAGGTGAAACCCACAACAAATTCAGTAGACACTCACTGGCACTTCCTGCGACCATCACGAACTGAAGCAGGTCAAATTTCTTTGTCATACCTGAGCTCTGAAGGCCCAAAAAAAAGTTTCGTGCTACCAGCAAGTCATTCCTCACACCTAAGTTCAGTTGTGTTAATGTCAACTGATTCCATGTTCATTCAATATTGAAATATAATGAAGTTTTATTATTTCAATATGACTGAGAGGGCGCTTGAAAAGCAACGTGAATGTATATGCGTTTCTACGGTTGCAGAGGTAAAGTATATTTTTGGTAGTGCAGAGACTTTATAATTGACGGAAAAAGTACACAAAAGGTATAAACTGTGTAGAAAATCCGGATAATCGCATTAATGATACCACATATATATAAAAGCTAAGTGATCCAATTGAACCGATACACAACGACAAAAAAAGGTTAGTGTTATATCAGCGAGTTCTTCGAATTTATTCATGTATACAGTTGCAGCGTCCGTCACAAGTCGGAATTCAAATCATAAAGAGAGATACTGGATCTTGCTTCTCACGAAATGTCGCGCCACAGAGGGAACATCTGTGATGTCGCGGACAGGAAAAGTGACTCCCAATGCAAACTCTCGCGATAGAACGGTGATCATATGGACACGATGGGATCAATCATAGGAAATGAAATGAAGAATACGCCCGAAGTCAAATATACACTTCTTTGATAAGTAGTTATCGACTATGTCATCATAGTGTCAACCAGGAAACAAAATTGATAAACTAAATCGAAAGGGGAGAGATGTTTTTTTATCACAAAAGGTTGCATCATACTTCTGTGCATGATTAAGGAGGGAGAAATCTTGCAACTAGAACATTGTGTAGAAACTTCACCGAAAAATTGCCGAAAGGACGTGACACTTCGTTAGGGTTGTATACCCATGTAGAGATGATGCCCTTTTTTGTACCTCGAAAAAACCACGTTTTCCAAGCGATTATTGTCCATATTTCCTGCAAAAAATTTTTATCAACTTGAAATTTTGGATAGGATTAGAAGAATGTTTGATTCATTGACTTATGAGTATCGAGAAATGAAAGTATTTTTTTTTTACATGAATTATACTCATTTTTGAGAAAGGGTCAGTGTTTCAACATCGAGGTCCTGGTGGCAACACCTCATGGTCACAATCACCACCTTGACCTCGAAGTCATATTTATGAATAATTTGAGATGGTCAGTGAGTTCACGTTGTAGTAGGGTGAACCTGAAATACTTCATCACTCGACCACTTGGAGGCAAACGTTGAAATTATGCTCTGATAAAATCTCATAAGAAATTCTGAACCTCACGGATGAAAAGTACGACGTAGATCTTCTAGATGCATTGTTGAGGTCACTATTGAGAGGTTCACTAGATAAATACATGTGTGTCCTATTTAAGGTTATAAAAGAGGGGGGAATCTGGTCTGCTCAATAGCTGGAAATATCCCAGAGATGACAGTCAAAACATGCAATTGACACTGATTTTTAGATGTGATACTAAACTGGAATGAACTGATCTCAGCAAAGTGTAATGTTATGCGATCGAACATGTATTTTGGGAAAAAACTTTTGTTAGATCTCCAGTGAAAAATTTAACTTAGCATAGTGCTGTATATGATTCGTAAAACACTTGGAAATCGCTCTGCACATCTGGGAAATGATAATAATTCCAACCGCAGGTAAAGTAGGATTGTGAAGTTTCGTTCATCCTCAAGTATTTCGATTTTTTTGAATGCTCCAAACAATGAACACGTATACTGTAATGCAAGGCTTATTGCAATGAGCAGGCAACGCTGCAGCATCTCTTGCGATAGTGATACAGGCCCCATATCCAGTGAATCAAACATCTCGACATCCACCATACGTGTCTTATTGCACGGTAATTAGCGATATTACTTGAGATACATAAGCTTCACTCCTAAACACTACAGGTTTGTCACAAGTCCAGCATGCTCTTTACGATCGTCGGAAATGTGATTGTCTTTTCATGCCACAATCGACGAGAAGCGTGCTGGACTCGATGGGGTTACTAGAGATAATATCGACGAATATAGAGCTCTAGGACAAGATGTGGGATCGAAAGATCTTGGATAATGTTGTCAAATTAATTAATAACCAGAATCATCCCGCACCCATCAGTCACGCGAATAAGGCGACATGAAGAGTCCTATTATCACTATCCAATGGCGTTTAGAATATTCTTAGAGCGAGTGGCGTAGTGATATTTCGTATTTTCTTCCAACACGTGAAAGCCTTTGTTTTTGAAACCAACATATTACTGTTCAAGAGAATATTTCAAGTCATGTTCTAGTACTCTGGAGGCCTCCCAGGCCTGTCATTCTGGAGTAGAGAGGTTTCTGATTTGCGGTATTCTTTCGGACCCTCGGAATGAACATAGTAATGACAATGACCACTACGAAGATCATACATTGGTCATGCCTCGGGAGGATACACACGGATGATTTTATTTCACTCATTTCTCAAGCGGACTCATACGGAACTTTCATCTGATATGCGTGAAGCTTTCGCACTCGACCTTTTCCATCTGTCCACCGGTTTATTAGTTGAGGAATTCTTACCATCAGGTGAATACGGGTTATTCGGATTTAGTGGCTGAGTGGCTGAAGAGAAACTAGATGATTCCCCGTCTCGCATCGATAGAGCAGCCAAGTAATTACCTGTAAAGAAATCGGAATGTTATTCCAATAAAAATCATCACGAAAATGGATATTCCTACAGTCAGAAAATATGGAAAAAAAAATTTTGATTTGCATAGTAATATTGGTTCATGAGGCAAAACATTGTCTGAGTAATCAACATAGAACAAATATTTGAGATTCCCGAAACGTTACATGAACTTACGCTAATTTTTATTCGTCGGTGGATGCGAAGACGACCTTTTATATTTCAATTCCAAGAACTAAGTAATGCTTCGAATTTTGAATTGAGAACTGGTCCCGGGAGTAATTGTACTGAATAGCATTGAGATCCGTGATATTTCTACAGTTTTCCACACGAACAATAAGAGTCATGATAAAGTGTCAAGAAAAATTAGATCGTTTCTGATACTATTTTTTGTATAAGTGAACAAATATATGCTTTCACACTGCTCATTCTATCGAATATGAAAGCTTCTGTGTATAAAGATTATACGTCAATGTTGATATAGTGCTGCGATGAACCGAAAGGAATTGAGCTGACCATTCGTCATCACGATTGGATGATCCATGAGTGTAGTTTTGACGACGATTTGAACTAATTGATGGTTAAGTTTTGAAATTACTTAAAATCACATATGATCCAAGTTTTTAAATCTGTGACGATAGATGAGCGAAAGTTGTTTAAAAGCCTATGTAAAAAATCTGTATTAATGATTTATGCAAAATTGTTACTGAAAACTGAGAGCGTGTAAATGTCTACTATTGTTTTTTTTTTGTATGAAAACCCATCTGGGTGGATAGCAGAAGAAAAATCTTCGAGTTTTCAAACGAGTACTCTTCAATTTCCGTGCAAGTATGAGACCAGAACGTGGACTGAATAATACAACAGAAAATTGGTTCAACTGGCTATGGAATTTAATCTGGAAGACTTCCGCTTTGAAAATGTCCAGATTCAGATAAAGGTATCATCTGTATCGTGGTGTTCCATGAACGCATTTCTATCAAAAAGGTGCTTTATTGGTCCCAGATGTCCTATTTCAAGTTTGTTGATTCTCGTGAGTTCATTTGGCAGCATCGGATCAGTAAAAAATCCTCTTAAATGTCGAGTTTTCGATAGGTCTGTCAATAACTTCACGGAATATTTCGTCATTGAAGCAACATACACACTTCTTAGGTCTGGCAAATTAGTTAAGGTCACTTCCAGCAAGGGATGAGATAATGTTCACAAAAATACACGATGAACTCATCATAGACGAAACCTCCCCAATGCTTCATGGAGGAACTATGCTTGCCTGTTGTCCATTTTCCTCCTGCATCTATACAATAATAATTTCTTCTCTTCATTCATCGCAGTCCTGCTTTTTTGTAACGGTTCCAACCTCTCTTCAGCTGATTCGTCAAATCTAGAGTTGCTCATTTTTTTAATTGATTCATCCAACTTCTGACTTGAAGGCTATCGGTTGGAATACCTAGACTCTGATATTGGCTTTATACTGACAGGAAACGTTGCATGAAATTTTTTTGTAGCTTTGGGAATTGTGTAAGAATCGATTTTGATCGATGGAATCGAAATAGAAAAAACATAGTGAGAGTCAATGGCTCGGTAGGCTTCATATGTGAACTAATATTGTATAGTTCCGGTAACTTCGATCTTTGAATTATGACTGTTCACACAAATGAAACGTATTTTGTGTCAATAAGTAATCTACATCGACGATGTATATGTCCTCCGGGATAAAATAACAATAAATTTTAGAAAAATCAAAATTGTTCCGACTAAAAAGGTTCAATTTACTTGTGCAAATCCATCGTATGTTCAACATGTCTATTTTCTCAAGGTGAAAATGGCGCGTTTCATTTTTTGGTGAAATTTCATTCTCAATGGTCTCCATTCCAAAGCAATTATCTTGGAGACAGGACTAAACTAAGAAGTAAATCATGACTCATTCACATTAAGTTTAAGAACACTCTAGGTTGTCAACTACAAATTCAAGAATGCTGCAGAGTATGCAATGCATCTCCAATGAACTGATAATCATCAACACCACAAGCATAACTACTTTGGGAAACTCACTATGGTCACTATGTGGACTTTCAGGCCTTCTTTCGTCTTTTAAGTCTTTTTCTGATCCAGGTTCAGTCTTTGCCTTCCTCTGTAGTTTTTTCATCTTTGCTCGCTGATTTTGAAACCAAACTTGGACGACCCGGACGCTAAGGCCAGTATCTTTGGCAAGTGCTTCTCGGACTTTTCTGCATGGTTTAGGCGATAATTCGAATGATGCCTTGAACTGGCGTCGCTGCGCTGAAGTCAGAATGGTCCGTGGACGTTTTGGTCCACGGCGACCATCACGAGGCCGACTTTCATCCAAGTCATCATCTGTAAGAAACGGAGTACCGCAATTAGTAAATCGGAATTCGAACCATGAAGTTATTTAATGCAATCTCTGATCTGGAAAGACTACTTATGTTCATGACTTTTATCATTTGTAACATATGATTTGCACAAAAATGAAGAAGAGACACCAAAATTCCATTTTTTGATATGAGTGAATGTCATCAGAAAAACTGAAAACCTCATTGAGATCAGATAATAATAATTCGTTGAAGCGTAGTGAATTTGGTCTGGTCATCGGTGGACACTACATTTGACTCGTAAAAGAACCGAGTAGAAAATTTCGAGACATTCCTTACCTCACGCGGTGCTGTAGATGAAGAAAAAACCTCGACTTCGTCTTCGCAAAATTTGTTAGCTAAGTTTTCAGTTGGAATACTCTACCGATACTATGAAAGAGCGAGGAGATCATCATCCTCGATGCCTTAACGCACAGATCGAAACTGAATTTCGCACTGACTGAATTACAAAATGTACAAAAAACAGCCAATGACAATCCCGAAATCCGGATGTCAGTAATTCCCTGGGACCAATTTCCAACGAATGGGAAATATGTTTCAGTCGTCGCAGCTGTACTGAAAAGCTTTTTCGAAGAAATCCAGTAGTGTCAGCACTATCAGGGAATTTTCGGACATACTCCTCATAACATTGGGCGTGTTCAGCCGAACTAAGTTCCAACGAAATTTGCTGTGATAGTCAGAGTACTAAGCTGAATTTTGAGCCAGGACACTTTACAGACACTAGAGCAACTTTCTTATGCCACGATTCCGCTCAATATCCGCTGTCCATTGTAGAATACTACACTAGATGTATACACACGAATAAATAGGCTATGTCATTTGTATGCAGTGGAGAATTTTGAGTCTATTTCAGAAGAAATCGCAGTATTCAAAGGCTCAAAGTTACATTTCATCTGGACTGACCTACTTACTAAGTTTACAAAAAACTAAGTTAGGCCGAACACTTCTTGCTGCATTTCTGTGACGAAATTATTCCTATGAACCCCATCACTGAAAATAATGATCTAAACTTGTTATTTACATCAGTTTTTCATCGAAGCTATGCAGTAAAAATAAAAGTGAACCTTCCATACGAACTCATACATATCTGTAGTGGTGCTCTCATGCTACAGCTCTTGTGCCGGTATGGAAAGATTTATTCGGTGAAGACAAATATTCCGCGACAAAAATAGAAGATTTTGCACCACCAAAACCTGGATGTGCAAAGTTAAGTTTTCGGTCTGGGTGGTTTCTGTTAAATTTGGATATTGCTTCAATTATCTCATCCCTGACACTGAATTTGGGAATTTAACAATGATAGAACGTGGTTGTATGTTAGATTCATTGATTCTCGTTATTCTAGAGCAGGGCACGATATCGACATCTTGAATGGGCCCTTATACTCCTACAGCCTGCGAGTCCAAATCTGCACCAAGAATTATCGTGGTTTTTACGAGGTTTCGATTCAACATTGTCACAACTCTGACCGAGTATGGTGGAATCCACTCTAGTTATGTTAATACATTCTTCGATGTGAGGGTTTCGATTATAAATTTCTTGATACTAGTTAACATCCATGTTATTATCGGGTAAACATTTTTATTCGAAATGGCAAATTTGATTCGTTTTTCATCGCTGCCTGTACTCTCGCGTTTGAGCGACAGTTTCACGATCCCTTTATTGACGCCCTTGAGCTGATACCGATAACTCGATATTCCCTTCAGTGATTGAAGGATTGATCATATTCCCAGGATAACCGTCAAGGTTATTCATCGATGAATTACTGATGCGCGGTACTCACTGAGTTATTGATTACTAATGGTTCATGAACTAGTTCCTTTTTCGATTTCATCTAAAGGAGATATTGGAATATAACTCGTAAATATCTGGCAGATAGAGGAACAATCTTTATAGTGAGCGCTTGAAATACATACACCGATAATTATTAATTTTGAATAGCGTGAATGATACTCACCAATACCCATATTATCGTCCGACAAATGATTTTGATCGAAAAACGATTCCGATGTTCGTTCCAAAGAAAACTTTGATCTCGCATTTCGAACTAATATTTTGCTGGATATTGAGCTCAAAAAATATCAAATTTGTTTCCGCATCATACAGTAATATGATTCCCAACTATCGAAAGGGTACAAATTAGTCTCAGTGAATGACAACCCATAATAATAGCTATATCACGCTTTACAATGTGATATAGTTCACAATTTTGAGATTGAATTTTCAAAATCAAAAATATATATTTATGCGTAGAATTATAACATATGAAGATAATAATAAGAAAAATTACATGTGTGTATATATTTGTCCGATGCAATTGAAAACTGCGCATTTTGCATGTACTAACATGTATATTTATGCATACTTCTATCTCTTGAACATAGAGCCCGACCTTGCTCTTCGAATTTATATGTTCTTATATTGCTCAGCTTCTCCTTCCGTTCTCGCACTCAAAGCTTCTCTGTATGAACCAGCTTCCCCTTTATTCGTTTATCTGACGCCCTTCTCAATTCTTACACTCTTTCTCAAGCAGATACATCGCTTAAGAAATTATACCTCAGAAGCAATAAAATGCCTCACGAAAATTACCTGGAAATTTTGAATCATTCCAACGAAAAGTTTACGGAATAGTTGACCATTATTGAAGGCTTCTCTGACTCTTGAAGGCTGAGTGCGAATGGCAGAATAACTATTACTTAGTTCAGGAATAGATGACAATGTAAGTAATTGACTAATCAGTGTTTCGATGAAGAAATCGTGTGCGAGAAAGTGCAAATATTTCGAACGAGATATTACTTCTTCAACTTTTCAATTTTAAATAATTTATGACTCAAGAACTATCAACTTGAATCCATTTCTATAAAAAATTTTCGTTCTGGAATCGTCCAAAATATTCAGAAAGTAATGACTCGTTTTCCAAGGAATCTTCTAGAAAAGTTATCGGAACAAAAAAAAACAAAATCATAAATAATTAGCTTCATACAATTAGATGCTTCGATTTTCGGATGAATAAATGAGATATTCGGATCCAGCTGTTTAGAATACATCAATAAAATTACAATTCATTCAACTATCTCAAAATTATATACATAGTCTCTGCTAATATAATGTCGCTTGTTTATTTTGATAGCAACCCGTGAATAGAAGTTCCAATCCGTCAAATCACACGACAGGACGGTCTGAGACGGAAATTTTTTTCGCTACCAATCATTTCTATCTACCTCATCAGCCAAAGTACTATCAATATTATTTCAAGATTTTATGATTTCGACAATTTCATCTGAATAATCTGCATCAAAAGTAGACCTTTGTTATACAAATTTTGAAGGAATGATGTAATTCTATAGCAACTGAATCTGGATAACATATTGCTATCATATTGCTATCATATTTTCAGGGTAGTCACGAGTTCGAAAAAAGACTATCATTATTTACAAATTGATATAATTAATACATTTTTACACAGTTTATAATTGAGTATTAATATTAATGTCATTAAATGAAGAAAAATTTTTTTATATCTTCTTATATGTCTTCTTGATGTTATCTTTTCTTAGCACTAGTACAGTGATTGCATAGGCTCCGTTTTTTGTCATTTAATGAGCAGAATATGAAATATATCGGTTCTCGTATAGAAACTCGTGTTTTTTTTTACATCGCGTACCGTTTTTAAAGAATCGAACGGAACATATTTTCATCGGAAGTCGAATGAAGAATTCAGAAAGGAAAGTTTTTATAATGTTAACATAATTGTGACATGGTTTCAAATCAAAATTCGAAATATGAACTCGTTTTTTTCGGAGACCTTATGGACCTATATAGCTCATATATTTTCTCCTAGAATCTACCACCATCCCCCAAAACATAGCTAACATTCAAGTCAATCCATCCACAGAGTATTGAGAAAAATAATGTTTTCGGATTTCTAGGATTTATCGATTTGTCTAGAAACGGCAATAGATAGAGATCCGTAATTTGTAAGATCAAAGTATCTTGCTAGTATCAATATCTCAAGTGATAATGAGACTGATATTCTTCTAAAGTCCATTCAATACACTTCTTAGCTTTTGTAATTTCGGATACGATTAGAAAAAGAATACCTGGTCCATTCATCCGTATATATTGCTTTTCCAAAGTATTCTCTCTACATAAGTTATTCACCTTTTCAAAAAAGAGTCAGAACTTTTTGACTCAATAGTAGGCATAAAAATAATTTTAAATAAAAACGAAAATGCTATTACTGTAGATCAACAAAAATATACTGAACCGTTAATTTGTAGATTCCAGATGTCTGATTTTGAAGCTCTAAAAACTTCAACTGAAGCAAAGTTGAATTTGGAACAATCATCTGATGTATGTTTATCGGTTGTTCCCAGTTGAGACTGATCAGAAGACTTATGTATTCATTGGTACTAATTAAGCCGAACCCTGCTCAAAGTGCAAGCCATCTCACGTTATTCAATATCCATTATAATCAAATGCAATGAAACTCTGAAAAAGTATATTGTCATATTTACTAGGTACGAAGGGTTATTGTGCGAAACATAGGGATAACAATAGAGGGCGACTCAAATTTAGAATCAGTGATTGGTCGAAAGTTGTGACAAATGAGGAATCATCTTCTGCAAGCGCAAAACCGTTCCGTGATTCAGTACGAAAATGGAATAACCTCCTCTATATGAACTTCTAGGGAAAGCCGTCTGAGAGACTTCTAATGGATGAAATTGAGCAATCATAGTCATAATAGATCAGGACATATAGATGGACATTATCATCTATTCAGGATGTACCCACTTCATTTCGATGAGCGTGGTGTTGGTATGAGTATTAAACTCATGGCGTTACGTGTTCTAATAGTACTAGATCCTGATTCTGAGTTTGTGTATTTCCTGGAGTAAAAATCGTGCAATACTCGGAAAGAATGTTGTCGACATTCGTTAATTAAGATGGTTGCATTTTTCATTTGAATGCAGGTTTTTCATCAGGGTCATCGAGGACGAATTCACATTATCAAAAACCTTCTTGTCAAAGACGCGATTTCCTTCGCTGCTCAAAAGTGAGAGTCATTCCAGTCGTGTTAACGCCGCATTTTAATTTCATAACGAATTTGAATAGGTTTGTGTCGATCACAAGTATTTGATGGCTGTCTTCGGTAGGATGGTTTATGATGGTTCCTCACACACTCTACCCGACTTTGATGACCTACATGCACGCTTGCGTCCGATTGAAAAATGCATGTATCTCTTTCAACAAACATTTCGACGTGATTATTTTCTTGATTAATAATTTCATGATTGCGATGTCACAATGTCAGCTCCTTCTCAAACATGTATTTTGATCTGTATTGAAAATAAGATTTCGGTTTGGTGGAAAATCTGGATAATCATTTATTCAGAATGGATTTTCTCTAACTCCAATTTTGGTTGAAAAAGGTCAAGAATTCATGAAGCCATTTTTTCCATAGCATCCATGCGGATATCGACATTGAACAGCACTCAAGCTTTCTGGAAAAATTTGACTGGTTATTGCACAGATAACTTTTTTCGTATGAAATATTGCAGCCATAGTCGAAGCTCGATATTTTGCGCTTAAATAGTAAAAGATAATTATGATGAAAAATGTGCTGATCTTATGGTCGGGATTCATCTTGTAAAATATATCGGAAGTCATAGAAGAGTGAAGAACAATAAATTTCTTATTTTCCAGAAACACAGCCTAAATTCTTTTCATCGTGTGAAAACTGACCAACTCGAGGACAATTCACGATAGAAAAGCTGTAGAGGATTAAAAGACGGGAGGAAAATAAAAGAAATCACCTTCTGTAGCGATTCACCCATATCCTATTTCACCAAGTCCACATCTCAATAATATCACTTATTATGCATTCGATTATGATCATTCTCATAATTACTCCCCCCACGACTATAAGTATCGCTTCTGTAACAGTGACCATTTCAATAACAGTAGTAGTACTGATATTGATGATCTTGATACAACCCTATTCTGAGCAGCAGTATAAACTCAGTTGGTTCTCCTCAATCTTAACAGGTTAAGAATTTGTATATCACAAATCGAAAGAACGTTCTGCTCCCAACTCTATTTCCCGAGCGGGAATACTATACGTTGTGATGTGGTAGACGTTGATGTGCCCGGCCTGTAGTACACTTTGCTATTTCCACCGATACTCTGTCCAAGGCGCACACTCATACACGGAAATTGATGGTGAGCCGTAAACAGTTCACTAATTCCCCGTGTATTTCATTTCATGTGCCCCGACAATGAATACCAGTGAGGAAATAATGACGATTCAGGAAGCGCGTATTGGCCTTAGATCGATACCCGGATCGATACATATCCAGTGGGAATAATTTCGAAGACGCGTCAACGTAGTGTGTATGCTAGTTAGCCCCATTGGAGAGGGATAGCGCGATCTTGTCGTGAATCCAACAACGGAGAGGAATGCGTGAGGGAAATATACGCCTAGACCAGTGCTGCCAAAACGTGGGAATTTTTCACCCCTTCCTTAGCGCCGCGCGCATCCAACGCACTTCTATACACTGATACATATTGCTCATGCGCGCGTTGGGCGCGCGGGGCGCTATGGAAGGGGTAGAAAAATCCGACGTTTCGGCAGCACCGGCCCAGACGCCACTCATACATATTATGTAAATCGTATGTGTATAATGTATGATAGTATGTGTGTGAACGGCTCGTAGGGGCTGCTAGGACGGACACTGGCCACCGATTGGGAAATTCGGGTATTGTCGGAGGTCAGGGAGTGGGGGCCCACACGCCGGGGAGCAACGAGACAATGCTTTAAGCGGGCACTAAGAATTGAGATATTATCGCAAACAGTCACAACGTTGATTCATTGAAAATACGTTTCTAACTTATTCAGCGAGCAATCGCAGAGCATAACAATACAGTTCACTTGGAAATCTGGAATACATAAGTGATCACGGAGGATTCCATAAGAGCCGAGAGCCGCGATCCAGCCCACTAAAAAGTTGAGGGAATAACCCTCGAAGGAACTATCAACTGGGTATACACGCAAACAAGCGTGAGGATACATTATTCATTGGAGCTAAGCAGTGAACATACGTGAACAGCGTCGGAGAAAATTGAAAGTGTCGGTGAGCTTCGCACATTATCTCCATTTGTACATTGTAAATCTCGCGAGTGTTAACATCACTCGTTGGGTCAGTCATCGCACGGGCCACACGTGATCTATCTGAATGAATGGATGAATGTATGAATGTGTACTAACGTTCATATTATAATAACAACCATTACACATATTCACTGATACATATTTTGATATTTCAAATTATTTGTTTCATTACATTGTATGGAGACACGCGGCGTATTTGTTAAATATTGTAATTATTGGGCCGTCATCAGTTGGAGATTGTCTCGCATCATATTCCGTGTATCAGATATTATTTTCGAGTATACTTCGTCCATTGTCTTTCGTTCAAGATTCGAGGTACGTTTTGTTCGCGCTGCGCGCATATGAATAGATTATCATTGTTTTCTTCAAATTAATCAATTTAAAATACCACGCAAGTCGTTGTGGATTTAACGGCTATTTTTTCGCCTCCCCTTCCCCTTAGTTTTTCAGTTATTTTACGTTTATTTTTCTTCTTTTTCTATTATCAACGATTGGTGTCCGTAAGGCACTTGGCGCCCGACGATCGGTAAGAGAACACAGGTCACGCGTTATCACAGCGTTCAGGTACAATTTCTGGATTGGATATTTTATTGCATTAATATTTTACCGTTGCAAGTGGAACGTCGAGCGACCATATTGTAACACTACGTACGCTCTTCTGTTCCCTGTTGCAAATTTTGGCGCCCGACGTGAGGTGCGAGGAAATAATTCGTAAAGAGTGAAATAAATTTTGTACGATAAAATATTATTTCGCGTGAATCTTTCAAGGATAAGAAATATTTCGTTATTCTCATCGCAATACCGAGGGGACGCTAGACAAAGATTGGGGAAAGATATTTTTCATCTTTTCAAAGACATTTTTTATTTGTTTCCGTTTGGTTGTACGCTGTCGGGCCAAAAAATCTCGTAACGCGTGCGACAAAGACATCAAGCTAGACCACCCGCGTGTTGAAGAAGTGCCAAGTTCTACAGTAATACTACGCTAGACGTCGTAGGCAGCCCGAGTTAGTCTTGAACATACTTCGTCTAACTAAAGAAAACAACGTATAGAACTATCAGATTAAGGACAACAGCTTCGATTCAACAAAAGAATCAGAATTGTGACGACCGCGTTTTGTTTAAGATTTCACATTGAAAAAAAAAAGATACACGATGCATCATAGTGATGGAGACAACGGCTCAGTCCAACATTCACATGACAACATACGTGTGGGGAACAAAAGAACTCACGGAGATGTTGATGCAAATTCCAATATAGGAAGTACTGATGTAATGGCGTCCACAAATATTCATGCCGCGGATAGATGGACTTTGGAATTGAACACGAATCAAATTCGGATCATGTTGCGTGGTTTTAACGCAAATCCAAATGGTTCGCTGAGTACCATACGAAATAGATTAGGCCGTGCGATACGACGGATGAAAGATCCGATGAATACCCCTTGGGGCATTGACGATAACCTTGAACCCTCAATAATAGCTGCTGGTAATATAATGCAGCAGTCTTCAATTGAGCCACAGTATGAGGCTGCGAACATCGCAAATCCACCGAACTGGGCTCCACAAATGCAAGGCCCAACAATTAGATCGATTAATATAAATCAATTCGATTGGAATCCGCAGCAAGTAGAATATACGTCGACACCACATGCGATGATGCCGCCAATGTGGAATATGCACACACAACCGGAAAATGTGCATTATAATCCTGGGTTTATAGAAGAGATGAAACAGTGGGGAGTAGAGTTCAAAGGGATGAACAATGAAAATCTAGAGGTTTTCATTAGTCGATTGGAACAGTGTAAAACATCTGCAGGTTTCAATGACAACGATATGCATAGGGTTATGCCCTTGATCTTGAAAGGTGCAGCCGGGAATTGGTGGGAGTTCAAACATAAAAATTTTGTCACATATAATGAATTCCTTGCCGCGATGAGGAGGAGATTCGGTTCCCTATCGGGGAAATGGAGGTTTATTCAAGAAATAATGGCGAGAACGCAGGATAGTCATGAAAACGGTATAGACTATCTTGAATGCGTGGAAAATATGTGGAAGCTCGCGAACTCCGGTATACCAGATAGGATTCAACTGGGTATCGCATATTCAAATTTACGACCGGAATATAAGAAATGGCTGCGAACTCAATTTAATACATTTGAAGAGCTCGAAAATTTATTATTAAATATCGACAGATTGAAGAACCTTCCGGAACCGCGGGCACCGATAGCAGTAAATGAAAGCGTTCCCCCAGAATACGTGGATCATACACCTAAATATACGCGGCATAATAAAACGGTATTGACTGAAATAAATGTACCTAGAATCGCGCAAAATAGACGAACTTCGGCAGATAAACGAAAAAATGAGTCTCGGGTGAATGTGAGCACCTCGCGAGAAAGTCTGGAGAAGATAAGGAGAATAAACGAGGAAATCAAGGGGAAAAGAGGGGAATCAACTTCGGTCGCGGTTGAATGTTTCAATTGTGGGGAAGTTGGACATAGATTCCGCAAATGTCCCAAACCTCGAAAATTATTTTGTTTTAAATGTGGCGTAGAAAATGTCAAATTTCGCAATTGTGAAAATTGCGCAAAGAATAAGACAGTGAGGAATAAGAGAACTTGTACGGCATCGGAAAATACCAAAAGAGAAAGCAAATAGAGGGTTCACAACTTTCTCTCTCCCTCCCTCAAAGCAAAAAAAGGCCCATGATGCTAGGGTAGTTGCAAAGGCCTTACAAAGGTTTCCCCGGAAACCATACGTTACAAATACCCAAGACCGAGATCCGCCGTAAATTGTAATGGGATTATTGTTTTTCAGTTTATATCATTATTATTTAGTTCGCGCCTCATGCGCCTCAAACATACTCATATGAAGAGATATCAGCGACCACGCGGCCTATATTAGTTTTATAAAATAATAATAAAGAAGTAATAGAGCTGATTGCTATGACAACCTCAAAAATTTTTCATTGTAAACGCATTGTACGCGTATCTGGTAAGTTATAAATAGAATATAAAAATTATATCGGACAATTCATATTATCCTTAACCTTATTTCTTGGTATGAATGTGATAATGAATGTGATATGGGGTTGAATAGTTCAGATGGACAACGATTATGCAGAGCTAAAATGGGTCTATAGTAACCTCTTCATATATTGTTCATACTTCTTTGTATTTCATTATCACTTGTCGCGGATGAGTGACCCTGGACGTAATTGAAATCGAATAATTTCTTGTTATTATTAACTGAAACGGAGGAGTGTGCGATGTTTACGTGGTATTTCAGTCTGGAAGAGGGTAGTTGTGACGTGGTAGACGTTTACGTGCCCCGACTGTAGTACACTTTGCTATTTTCATCTTCGCTCTATCCAGGGCACACACTCATACACGGGAATTGATGGTGACCGTGAACAGTTCACTAATTCCCCGTGTTATACTTTTCATATGCTGTGGCAATGTATACCAACGAGGAAATGATGACGGATCAGAAAGCGCGTATAGACCTTACATCCATACCTGAATCAATACGTATCCAGTGGAAACAATTTTGAGAACGTGCATGCATATTGTGTATGTTACTCTGTCCATTGAACAGGGATGAAGCAACCACGTTGTGGATCCAACGTTGAAGAGGAATGTGTGGGCAAAATGTACGCCTAGACGCCACCAATACATATTATGTGAATCGTATGCGTGTGGTATGATGGGATGTGTGTAAGTGGCTCGTAGAGTCTGCTAGGACATACACTGGCCAGCGAATCGAAAATTCGGATATTGTTGGAGGTCAAAAAATGAGGGATACATACCAAGTCCCAACAAGACAATGCCTCAAGCGTACACTTAGAATTGAGACACTATCACGAATTCTTACAACGTTGAATCATTGAAAATACATCTCCAACATATTCACCGAGAAGTCGTAGAGCGTATTCATACAGTTCACTTGGAATTGTGAAATATATAGGTAATCACAAATGATTCTATAAGAACCGAGAACCGATGATATGATGAAAAAATATCCCTTAAAGGAACCACCAACTGGGAATACACGTGAATAAACGTGAAGAGACATTATCCATCGGGGCCAAGCAATGGAAATACGTGAACAGCGTTGGAGAGACGAGAGAAGCCATCATCCAAAAGTGAAAGCTTCGGTGAGCTTCGCTCATTATCTTCATTTGTACATTGAAAATCTCGTGCGAACGCTCGTGTTAGATATCACGTATTGGGGCTGTTATCCCACGAGCCACACGCGATCTATTTGAATAAATAGTTGAATGTATGGGTGTGTACTAATGTTCATCTTATAATAATAACCATTATTGTATTCACTGATGAATATTCTGTCATTTCAAATTATTCATTTCTCTACATTGTATAGAGTCACGTTAACATATCAGTTAAATATTGTGATTATTGGGCCCTCGTCATTATCACAAAATAGCTTCGAGAATATTTTGTTCATTATCTTTTGTTCGAAATTCGTGATACGTTTTGTTCGCGCTGTGTGCATGTGAATAGATTATTGTTGTTTTCTTCGAGTTAATGAATTTAGAATACCACGCGAATCGTAGTGGATTTAACGACTATTTTTACCAACCGCCACCTCTCGAGTTTTCAGGTATTTTACGTTTATTTTTCTTTTTTTTCTATTATCGACGATTGATGTTCGTAAAGAATTTGGCGCCCGATGAACGGATAGGGAACGCGAGTCACGCGTTATCACAGTGTTCAGTACAATTCTGAAAAATTCCCGAATTGGATATTTCATTGCATCAAAGCTTTACTATTGCAGTTGGGATGCCAAGCGCCCATATTATAACATAGGGAACTCTCCTGTTCTCCGTCGCAACGTGCATACAAATTACTTCCGCCGGAAATTTCGCAGCTATGAAACATAGGCAAATAGGTCCGTGGCCTTGTCAAAAAGGGTTGGAAGCCAAACTTCTTATCAAGGTATGCGAAAAAATGATATATGTACTACCAGTGCAGAACAGTAAAACTTCATCGGGGCCTATTACCTAGCTACACTATAAACTTTCCATAGAAATGCCGGAAGTCAAATTTTTACCCTTTTCGGGAGAGAACAAAACAGTATATTTTCCTTTGTTCGTTACGTCAGAAACAGCGCCACGTGTGCCAATTGTGTTTTTGCTGATCATTTGGTGAGTACAATTTGCCTTATGGTAGTACAAGAAAAATCTAATAGTTTCGTTATCTTTTGGTCTAAATCCCGCGGAGTGACAAACTCTGTTGTGATAATCCTTTCCAATATCAGAAGATTTTCTATAGATACAATGAATCATGGTCTTGCTCTTGTTCCATTCCCAGTGGTTGGATCACAAAGTTCTCCCGAATGTAAAATTACAAGAGTGCAATGATAACCATCACCTATGAAGGACAACTCTCGTATATCAATTCATTGAAATGTTTATTTCCATATAAGAAAATTGTGAATGAATTGTATACACACAATCGATTATACTTTATATACATTTGGAAGTATATTCATATTTATATATTTAGTAAATTTACTGTTTCTATTTATGAATTGTTTTTTTTTTCGAAACTTTTTTTCTCATTGTCGGGTGAATATCATCAAGTATTTCTTGGGAAAATTTTTTTATCTTTATCATCGAAAATACGATTCATTTTTTGGATTTGAATCCGTTCATTTGATTTTTCACAAGAAGTTTCAATCCCAAAAAATTGTTGAAATATAGCACAGCATTTTCAAGTCTTCATTATATGAGTAATAATTAAAATCAGTTCGTTTTCCATTTTGAAGGTCATCAGAGATGAATATATATCTTCATGAACCTTTTGTCAGAAAAGTATACTTTTTTCTCACTCGGAAGTTAGGGTCATTTCATCAGTGTAAAAGGATTTTCATTTTCACTTGCAATGTATATCGTGTGGATTGCATCTTAGATGTATGCGTGCTCATGAAAAATCAAATTTTTTGAATATCTACATGAAAAGAAAAACAAGTTAATTTCAATCAACCAATGTTTGCAAGAGGCTTCTTCTTGTTCAACAACCTCTCGATTCCAATGCAGCATAATTACGACGTAAATAGGAATTTTCGTTATTAATAATATCGAGAAATTATCCATCAAAGATAGAATTTTTTCAATTAATTCTATTCAAAAAGGTTAATCAATCATTGTGAACATTCACCATATGATTATGAACATTATTGGTCGTACAATCTCGACTCGAATATACTGTACTATATTTTAACATAGAAAATCACAACTTTCCCACATGTAACCTTTGATATCTACAGCATCAAATTTTTCATTATTTGCATGCTTCGTATAGAGATTTGCAATTGTTCTGTTTATCGGCTGGTATTTGTTCGGCTATCGTGTGATTTTCTCTCGACGAAGTCCACGCATCCAAAGTCAGAGCTCAATACTTTACGCATAGATGATAACAACAATAACAATAATAATAATAATAATAATAGTAATTCAATGGTTCAAATTTGTGAAAGTTTGTAGCAATGACCAACAGTATTAAGACGTCGAGGGTCTGAATTGATTCGACAACCTATTAAGTTATACAAGATACATGGTTCCATCCAATTCATCCGTTTCATATTTACGTCTCCATTATATGAACCCTCTAAGTGGAATTATGTACTTTCAGATTTTGTTGGCAATGAAATTCTGATAATGCAACATGTTAGCCCCAGCTGTAATACACTTCGGTTCTTTTCCCAATCCACTGTCACTTGAAATGGAACTGACTGACAAAGTTGTTTTCAATGGAAATTAATAATTGCATGAATAAATGCATTTGTTTGAAAACAGAGAATGAAACAAATGGGGTTGACACGAAGTGTTGCAGAGTCATCGGTGTTCGAGGTATTGTGAGCAACTCGTAGTGACAATGTGCACGATAGGGTGGCTCGACGAGAGATAATAATGAGATGCGTAGGACTAAGCGTCTGATATTAGTGAGCATGCGCGCGGACTGGAAATCGTGGACACACACACCAAAGAGGAGAAGAACCCGATAGAGCATCTCGCGTTTGCTTCCTGACAAGCGAGAACAATATGGAACTCTCGGCATCGCTGTGAAAAATAGTATATTGACTATTGCATGTAAGAGACTGTTGTCCACAGTGTCAAAAATAAAATCGTCTCAAAGACTGAGGATCCGTTTCGCATTTAGGGACTTTAAGAGATCCGCAGAGGCGAACAATTTTCTCCTGGACACTGTCAAGAATTCCAAAAACGTTCGAAAAGACTACAATGATGGGGTGCTCGATCGCTGCAAACTTCTATAGTGCTGGCAATGTAGTTTTCTATGGGATGGAAGAAAGTATTTTTCTCCGCAATAATGGATGATTGAACATTTCGTTATAGTTTGGTTCATATTCCGTTGAAATTTTATTCATCTGCAACACTATCGGAAAAGAAATTCGATGGAACAGCCAAGAAACCTTCACATATTCTGAAGGCATGAATATATTCAGAAAAAGAAAAGTTCTCGACTCACCTTGTGGGCTGCTTAGATAATATTCATGTTCATAATCCCGCCGGCAAACTGGTTGGCCCTGTCTCAAAACATAATGCGCTCCCCTCGGTAGAGTTTGGCCACACATGCAACACGCAAAGCATTCCACGTGGAACACTAATCCAGCAGGTCGGAAGACCAAATCTGAGCGACTGATCTTTTCTAAACATCTGGCACATTTGGTACCAAAAATCCGCTCATAATCTGTACGGCAATAAAGTTTGAGATCCCGCGTGAAGCACGATTGCGATAGGAGACATCCACACGCAGCACACGCTACACATTCTTCATGGTAACTCCGGTCAGCAATTCGCAGCAAGTATCGATCAGCAATTTTCCCATCGCAAATTGCACAAATCGCTCCCAACGATCCTGACCCCGTTTTTACAAGGGAATCTGAAAAAAAAAAAATGGAAATCTTCAGTTCATGATCATACGTATATTCTCACTCATGCTGCGCCGACACCTCGGCAGGTGACACTCTAATGAGAATACACAGCGATGTATGAGTTTGATTATATTTGTTGGATACTTATTCAAAACCGTGATAGTCGAGCTCATTAATAAATGCATTCTTGATAGATGCACTATGAATGATTCTCACCTGTTAAACTGTGATAACACGCCCGCTTCATTTCACAGACGAAACGAAAATAGCCGAAAAAAGTACACAAGCCATTGGAAGGGTGACGTAACTTCTTTCCGAATTTTCATGACGATACATTTGACTTTCAAAAGTAGAGGACATCTCATGCCAAACTCTCATTACGAACATCTATCCCCTGTCAGATTTGAATAGACATAAATCATATGATAATACATATATCAATACTGATCGATCCGACGCTTAAATATTGCAGCAATTGTTCGGATTATCTTTTTTTCATCTGAAATGGCCCAGTTCTTTACGATTCCCCTAATCGATGGTCTGAATCGTATTCCCTCATATACTTTTGAGATGAAAGACTATCATCTGGGCGGAATTTCCAATTGAAAACGACTCCGTTACTGAATTTGATTTATTTGACAACCACCTCTTCACATCGTTGTTGATGGACACTCATTAATAGAATTCATGAACATTAAATGTATTATGATGAAAAGAACTTATCGTGAACTTAATCAGTGAATATTATGGAACGGAGTCTCTCTATCAATGCCTTTTGCCTGTATGACTGCGAAAAATTCAAACACCATCGAACAGACGTTTATACAGTTGTAAGCAGTTGACGAAGCAATTCAAGAGGGTTCATATATATCATCCTTGATATTTTGTTAGATTAGTGAAAATGTAACAATAATTGTTGAAGATGCCGGAAAAATCGAGCGAACAGAAATGTTCAACGAAAATGCTCCATGATCCTTTTGAGATACAATGAAACAATGTATGACTGAGTCCTTCCTCTTGTATAGATCAAAGGGAAGTTCAAAATAAAATGACACATTTGTCGTCAATTTATTGCAGTGCAAAAGTTCGCAATCCAAAAAATTTACGATAACTCTCGTAACTACACAACAGAAACAATATCATTTTCATTCGCCCTGCTTCTTATTGTCAAGGATTCAGATGTGAATTAATGATCTTTTCGATGGTTCGGAATTATGCAAATTGCACAGGCATCACGAAGAACAGTACACGATGAAAAGTATAAGCATCTACATCTAATTCAGTTACTAAGAACTAGATGATAGTATCATCTTGATACATAACAAAACCCTCCCAATGGTATGCAGTGACATCAGTCATGATCGTAATTGGATTCATGTTAATCTAGAAACTAGTATATACGACTCCCACGAGAGATATTATCACTAAAACATCAATTCCTTCAGGTTCTTTCGAAAGTTCTGCCTGACATACCCTCCGACGAAGTTCATTTATGCTATTAAGACCTCGATACGAACATCGTCGTCGCGTACAACCTAACTTGTATCATATTTTGCAAAAAACAATTCATGTAGTTCATGTATTTGATAGTTTTGTGGAAAATGGTGTTAATTATAAGGATCAGATGATGTACGGTAGCACGAAAATTTTACCCCACAATCAGCCGATCCGAAGATCAAGAAATCTACTGTCTGCGCGTGAAGTATGGCGCTCCGAGTTATGGTGCAGGTACTTCATCTAGAAGAGCTCATAGAATAGCCGAACAGATACCAATAGATAGCTAGAACGGTTCCAGATTTCTCTACGGCACCTGCATGTTACAATCAATTGTTCACCATAGATATGAATGATAACAGGTGAAAATAAGTTAATTTTCAACGGTAAAAAATGAATCTACATCTTCAAGTCAAAATTCTATGAGAAACCAGATTTGGAAAAGGTTATATTGATACACAATTGTAATCACGATATCATTCAACAATAGAAAGTCGTTCGAAGATATTGATTAATCGAAATGAATGCATTTTTTATTTCAACGCAAATATTTATGAGAGTCTTTGAATTCGGATGCAGATTTTAGAACACTATCGCTTTAGAAGTATAATCTCGGAAAAGTATTACCTGCATAAACTATCTAACATGAACGAATCGAAACAAATCTCCAAAATTCGATATGAAAACAGATATTTTTCGTTCACTCCACGTTTCGCCCAAAATAAAGAAACGAGATATCCCCGTTCGGGATGAAAATATGAATTATTCGATAATTGATATATGTAATTCGACATTGATGATAATTAGTTTCCAGGTGTTATAAAAGATATCATTCAGGATAATGAATGAATTACCTCTGAATTCGATCATAGAAATGTTGATGCGCAACGTCATTCAATAAAGTGTCTCCAAGAAAGAGGCAATAGATGCAGTGATGCTACAATTTACAATCGGGAAACCGGCGAATTTGCAAAAATGTGTAATTTAACCAAAATCAAAAATATCATTCATAGTAGAATCTAGTAACAAAAGGAAAAAGGATCATACCAGACGGATGTCATATTCAACAATAACGTCAACAACTTAAAATTCGAATTCCCATATGTTGAGCATTGCGACCGCAACAATACCAAATTGTTATTGCAGCATCTGATCAAGCGTCAGATGTCCCCGAATCATTAAGGATTAAGGAACCAATATTTTCCAAGTCAAATAATTGAACATGATTACAGATGTACATCACGCATATTTGAATCGATACTATCACGCTTCGTGAATTAAGGAAACGATTTCGTTTTGTTCGATCTTATATAATAAGAAAAATAATGGCCATTGTTCAGATGCAAAACTTTACGATATACACTTTCATAAATTATCGACTCACATGTAGTAAGTTGACATCGACAACTTAGTTCAATTGCCCAACTTAGACAAAGACCTCCCCATAACTTCCAACTCTTCTCTACTTAGCACTGTTGTAGTCCATGTTTCCCACGCTGTTGCCTTCATAACATATTCCCACTTCTGAAACTACCTCCCCCTTCTGTTTATATTTTTCAAAAATGCCTAAATACGATGTTTTTGTTCCATTATTCTGTACCTCTTATGTAGTAGCTTATTCACTTGCATCTCAGATTCGTTATTCTCTCTGCTTTGGCATCAATTTTCATACGTTCCATAATTATTTCGATGTTAGTCTATTCGTGTCCTTATATCGAGGATGCTCGTTCCTAAGGCGGTCTTATAACTTTCTGATGTTCGATTCGTGAATCCATTAAATAACAGTGGCTGATATTGCTCTATCTGCAATTGCAGTTTTCACCTTGAAATACCGACGTCGTTTGCAGCTAAAATCATGTTGAACATTGCTTTTAACATTCTACAGTAGTTGTTGAACTCGAGGTCGGCGATGGAACTATACTCGACGAATAATTCGTTTCTGTTCGTTAGGATGGGATCTTCTTTATTTTCACGTATATTATCCTAGACCCATGTTCACTTTTTTGTGGCCTTTCCTCTACATTGGCTACTCCCAATTTTCATATTATTCTCTCGAACTATTCTCAGTAGATTTCAATGGTATATTCAGGAATAAATACTGTTGTGTTTACTATCTATGTTTCTATTCATTCACTTCGTATCTTGTCATAATTGCATACCATTTTCACATTGGAATCAAATTGCTGTCACTGATGTTTTTCAGATTCGACGTTTGGCGCTGAACTATTGTTCAGTCGTGACCGACCTTATCCTCCTGTTTGACCATCATAATAGTTACCGACATATCATCATCATAATATTCTTTCATTTAGCAACCGTACGTACCCATGCGCGTTGCAAACATCAGTTCCATGGCTTCGCGCAGCACACGCAAGTCACACACTCTTGAGTGTGCGTGGCAAAATACGAACTAATAATATTTTGTCACGAAAGAGAGAACTGTCAAATATTAGGGATCATCATTTTTATGAGAAATATTCATTCTCATTAGTCGCATTGGTTGACATAATACAATTTTATTGAAGAATAAATTATCGATTCTGCCAAACTTCAAATAATTGCAATAGTTGAATGAGTTATAGTTTATTCATCAGAAAGTCATAAGATTCTAACGAACCATTTTTAGTCTCATAGTAGTAATACTACCTTGTTTAGAATCTAAACTAGAAATTGTTGTTGATGAGTCAAATGTAAAACGAATAACATCAGCATTTTGGGAAATGCAGAATGCTTTCCCACTTCCACAATAGTTGACCAATTATCACATCGTTAATCACTCATCAACGAACCCAGTAACTTCAATGAGAAATCCACCAATGATGAGATGTCTGTAAGGATTCCAATCATAAAATCTGAGTGAATTATTGCACAATGTCTTCTCTTATAAATATGACGTATATCAATAGAGCGTTAGTTTTTTAGTGGTTCAGTTCTGGGTGCTTCAGCGCGAAACTGAACCGAAATGACGTTTTGGACATAACACTATGTCCCATCATGTTTCCTAATCGCAGAACTTTTCTTTTTTCTTCCTTCTCACCACGTGTCAACACCTCCAATTGTTCTCTTTATAATCGTCTATCTCACAGACACTCGTGGAAAGATCACCATATAATACAGAACACTAAGAAATATAGCATCCCATTTGCAATTTCTTTTTTTTCCATCAATACCATAACATTCACGCCGAGTGAACTCAATATAAATGTGCCTACTCCATTTATATTCCAATAACCCTGAAATTTCTAGAGTGTTCAATTAACTGCAGTCGTGAAACACAAAACTGACTATTTAAGTATACACATTTCGTAGATGTCACGGGTTGTTTGGAATTGAGAGACACACAAAGCAGACACATTGTTATGCCTTGGGGAATTGACAAATTTGCCGCAAATTGACAAGGCCTCTCTGATATTTCTACTTTCATTTTGTACAGAAGTCGCAGCTCTGTGGCTTTGCGTCTCTATTGCATTTGAATCTACATCTGCACCCACAGAACTTGGTGGTGCGAAAGTCTGCTTCTGTGAGCAGATTGTTGTCGAAGGGTTTTTTTTGGTGACCCTGAATACTGAAGTTCTGTCGGCAACAGTAACGACTCTTTGGAAGTCCTGTGAAACATCGAAGTCATTTGGTATTGATCAATGAATTGATGTTACAGTGAAGTTAAGTTTCGGACGTTCTCTCGTAGAAACTTTGTTTCCAATTCTCTTCTTCAACAAACTTTTTGTCTGAATGAATATACCCTTTGTATACAGAATTTCCTGTCAGGACACTGTCTCATATATCTTCAGAGCGCTCCAAAACTAGATGACAAAAATATTCAATATATTTCGATTTACTGCGATGGATTAACAATATGCATTTCGATACTGCAGACAGTTACCCACGTATACACTTTCAATCACGTCGGAATGAGTGAAAATAACGGAGAATACATGTATGACTTACCTCAAATAAAATACCTATAATTAGTTTCTCCTGTTGCTACTTTATTTTTCTCCTTAATCAGACTAATCGTAGTTATGATGAACAACACTAGTGAATGCTCTGCGGAATTTGATCATTGAATGGGTACATGATCTTCCACGGATTGAACATATGTCAGTAATTCGCAGTTGAAACGTAGAACCATATATCTCAAACAAATTTCGAGAAACAATACCTTTTTCCATCGTTAGGTTTCATAAGGATGAATAACCGCAAACAACATATAGAATATTTGATGTTTAACTTCCGAACTGATCAATTGAATTCTCCAAGATTACTTACGCTGTATCCGGGAAGCTTCATGCGACAACGTTGTATATTGTGCTTACAAAAATTATGTGTATTGAAGCTACAAACGCAATCAAAACGCAACGTTGCCAGTTTTTCATGGCGCAAATTACAGCGCAAGAGGATCAAGTTTCTCCATCTTTGATGACAGATAATTTGGAAGTTCATCGGGTAACTCACATCCTCTAAATTTTCATATGAATTACTATCAATTCAATTTCCAATTCCGAAGAAAGCTGTCCGTTCATCTTATCTTTGAATAATGTATCAACTTGAATAAAAGGATGAATCCAATAACTCATCATTAGCTCCCGGGTTAAATGTATGTTCTCGAAGTTGAATTCCTCTGCGAAACGATCGATAACCCACTTTTTTTGTTCACTAATTGATGTATTCCATTCAATCTCTACCATATTTCAAATCTACATCTTCATCTGATAACACCGATGGTGGCACGACCAACTTAACCTAGTCGAGACGGCGATTGTTTTTGAAAACAGACACCAGGAGCGATATTCTTCTTCTTCCTCATACTGCTGCAATATATCGTTGCACACACAGTGTGCTACCCGGCTTGTAGCCTCGCAAAACAATTGCACGCACGGTGCAGCCGATTCCTAACGGTTCAAAGAAAGTTAAATGAGATTCTATATAGGTATATCTGTCAATATCACACACATTTTCACTCCTTTCGTAATTGTGTAATTCTATTTCAATCAATCTATCAATTCATGTTCTAAATGTATTGTTTCAACGCCGGCAAAGCATTTGTTAACACTCCTAACGGATCAGGACTCTTGGTATCACATAACCCTTTATAGTATTTTTCATTGCTTGTGTTCCACTAACCCATGTTGAACGAATATTACCACACCTCATGAATTATAGGAAGATCCATCACATATTATAATGAATCGAACTCAATCAAGTTTTTCCTTAATTTCACAAACATGATGGTTGGTGGGAATGGAATCATGATCTTTATATATGAAAGCGCAAAGATCATAATACAGGAATAATAATCGCTAAGTTCAGTTGTAGCTATATAATGGAATTATCACGAAATTTTTATGCCAATTATGTTCTGCTGATAATTACTGAGTTTCCTGTAGGAAAATGGCAATCGTTTAAAGTACTGATATGTATGGAATACGGAAAATCTATTACAGATGTCATCACTACGAAGTATAATGAAGATAATGATCCCGCCATTCATGAATTGAAAAGAGTTCCATGTACAGCAATATCTAACAAGATCCCGTCAATCAGGTTACATGGATATTTTATATATTTCTACTTCCAGCAGTTCTTGTGAAGATAATTCCCGAAACTATTGCGATCATAACACGCGTTGTAAAGAATTTCTCACCAAGGCATGCGTGGGTTTGCGTTTCAAAAGAAAAAGATAGGAGGCAAACGAGTTATCTTTTTCTCAATTGCGTATTGATAAAAATCTCATCGCTGCCGCCATATTCTGCAGAAAAATCAAACTCAAACCAAAAATCGAAAACCAAACTCTCTGCTCTGACAATCGCGGGATGTAGTGAGACGTTATAAGAAATAATCTGCCTCAAGAAGTCAAGATACCGATCCATTGACATTGAAAAGTCAATAGCGGACCAGTCCTGAAGAACGTATAGACAATGATGAGAGTTGATTTAAACAGGTATGTGGATTTGGTGAATGAATTAGTAAAATAGTATCATTCAGAGAGAATACCTCGCATTACTACTAGTTCCCGGAAACCTGGAGAGTTCAAACAGAAGCAACCTCAAAAAGGCAGATTGGAATTTTAACTCACATGGAGACAACCTGGTAGAGTATATTCCAATTATTTTGAAAACGCGCCTGTTTTGGGTCTTAAATCGAGTCACATATTTGAAAAACATCAGGACCATATTGTAGAATCACAAGGTGAGTCCAAATTCAGCACAAGATTGTACAAGAACCACTGTGCCTCTACTTGTTGATTGTGTTTGCAGAAAACCGAAGTGCCATTATCATGACATTTCCATATTGAACGTTTCGAATTGCCGTTAAGTTGTAACAACCACAATCCACACACCTCCAGCATTTCAAACTGTTAATTACCTCGGATTGATCTCTTCTTCCCTTGTTCTATAAGCGAGCTACAAAAACAGCAACATAACAGATCAATGCGGTAGTGTCAACGTCAGAATATACCCAGATACGCAGCCGCCTGAAACCCCAATAACAACGCACGACCGTTCTTCGCCCTTCCGCCCCCACTTTCACGTTCACGCCAGCCGTTGTGAATTTTCATCGACGCTACAGAATTTACTCTTCCTGAGGAGTATATACTTCACATTCAACTACGCGTGCGTCGAAATTTTCAGAGGAGTGACTATCTTGTTGTGAAGCGCAATTGAGATGGTAAAATCTGAAATTCAATTTGTCATAGGCTAATATACTTTTTCACATTATCAGGTATCAATGAGGGTTTAATTTTAGAACATTGACAAAGTAGAACAGAAACGCGGAGTGATGGAAAATAATGGCCGTCGCTTCATGTTCCTTCAATTTACGAAAAATATCCGTTGACTGATGTCAATGAATAGCTGATCATTAAATTCAAGGTTGAAGCTACAAGTTCATCTCCATCAGTATCCTACATCTAATTGTGTTCTTTTCATAGAAAAATGTTTGAAAGAGCCTTCGGTTTCGATGCAAGGAAAAACTCCTACTAACAGTGAGTCATGAATATCTCTGCTGTGAAACGACCGTGCATCGAGAATTCTCAACATTTGTATTCAACTTTATTCTTACGTTATACCTTATTCCTCAACTATCATCCTTACCCATTATGTATCCCTGATTTCGCATCAACATTATATCGATTCTTGTAGCTCATCAGCTGTGGATCATTTGGACACACAAGAGCAGTATGACTCAGGTTTCTCAATTTTCCAAAGCGGAAAATCGAAAGTTCCGTTTTCTTTCGGTAGGCAGAGATCGTCTGAATGCATCATGGGATCTTGTAATAGGTATTGTACAACCACACTTTCCTGTTCACCGTTTTACGATTATAATTTGACCGCTTCTTTTCTACTAATCAACCGCTCCCATGCGGACACGCCGAAGATCCAGATCTAAACAGAGGTTTCGCGGGGACATGCACTCATTATCATTATCTATATTTGAAAAACTACAAAGCATTTCACTACGTAGCAAGATATGGATCCTGATGAAAGCTCACATAGTATTAATAAAAATAGTTACGCGTAAAATCTGGAAAGTAATCATTCGCAACCGGAATTACATACAGAACCTAGAACTTGGTTCAACAAATTTTCAACTGAACCATTGTCCATATGATAAAGTTGAGTTCAATATAACATAATATCATCAACGCTCTTTCAGATAACACTCGCTATTTCATGGATTTTCCCTCACATTGACATTTTTCTTAGTCACTGATCTAAATCATGTTTGCTGAAATCTCTTCATTTGACGTATTATGACCCAGTGTTGATGACAAACTTTCCTGTATTCGATGTATATCAGTGGTAGTTGTTGTGAATTCGATATTTTCAGGACATTCTTATGGATTTTGAAATTACACGAAGAGAGAATATGCCAGTAGAATTATGTGATCAGCCATTCAGCGAGAGTAATACTATTATTTTCCCGATGAGCAATGCTCCTTACTTGATCAATACCAATAGCATAGTGATCAAGATCTTAGATGTATTCACAATACATGAAACAGAATTTGGATGTATACAATTTACCAACATGTAGTTGTACAGATGAGCAACCAAAGGTGGAAAGAACGAGTATATTCTGAATGTTAGAGACAATTGACAATGTCTCGTAGATAACGCAGTGCTTTTGTGATCTCTGAATGACAGATCAGCATTCTGCTGACAAGCGAGCATCAAGACTCCTGTATTTCGACAAATTTGTCGAATTCCTATGGGAAGTTACTGTGTTTATGTGTAACCCGTTAAATTCCTTCACCTTCTTATTAAACGTGATTAGTTTGAAAAGTTGGTGACCATGGTATAGTTTTATCGAAAGAGAGGTGCCGACTTGCTACAATGGCCATATTCATCTACGATATTCATCAAATTGTCATCATAGCAAAAACTGCAGGTGTATTAGTGAGTATTCCGGTGTGATTTTTCGTTTCTTGCAAATCCAAGTTGAACACTTGCCTGAGAGTAAATCAATAAATGTAATGCATATAAAGATATGTGGACGTGAAAATATGTAGGTTGTCAATAGTACAAACTATACGAATTTTCGAATCAATCTCATATGAATTCAAATACATTTCGTAATTGAGAAATATCTCGTTGCAATGATAACACGAGTAACATATTATGTAAATCAATATACTGAGCATGACTTTGGGTAGACGCGCTCGTTTAACTTGAAAAAGATGCTACAGATGTCAGCATGAACGAATACGAGAGGTGAATAGTTACAGACATTCTTCTATTGCAACAATTTTGCATGATAGGCACAACATCAATGACTCCATGATAATGTGATCCATAGATAGTTATTCGTTCTGTTATGATCGATTTTTCCACATTATTAGATGTGTATGAGTATATTCATCCTGATGAATGGACTAAAACCAAATAGATGAATGAAGTCAAACCTAGATAACTTTACTGAGAAAATTTTCTCAAAATGCAGCGTTGACTGCTCGAACGAGTTGAGCCATTTTCTTGTCCACTACAAAACCACATGGAACCATACTATTATAATCTTAACTAAGTAGTTGATCCATAGATTTCCAGATAAATCTGTTTATCTATGTCTTTTCCGCAAAAAGTACACAGTTATTATCCAGGACATTATCAGAAGTCCTTGAGCGTACCTACCCGCTATCTCTATTCACTACCACAGGCATCCTTTCATTCGTATTATGTCCTATCAAATCCATAGCGGTGCACGGTAAAATATGAAATCTCACAAAGGTGCTCATGATGATGGCGTTGAGAGAGCTATAAAGATCGATGCGACCAATGTAACCAACCTGGGAAAATCATATTTCAGATTACAGTTGCAAGTAGTCTTGACAAAGTAACGGATAGCAAAACAAAATTTCTGAAGTACCATTAGATTGACTGTGGCTTCACTGAAAGCTCCTCTCTCCTTCTACTCGAGAAAATCTAACCAAGTTATTTTTGCCTAGCTAGCCTATTCACTATTTGTACTGAAAATATACGCACATTTATAGAAACCCGTTATCTTGAAAAAATCTTGAAGATGACAAGGAATGAACCAAAAAAATATGAAAACTATCCCTTTCCAGGGATTCACTTTCTTGCTAAAAAGATAATGGTAAGAATAGCGCGAACTCTCGGATATGATGCATAGTTCAAATGGAATCTCACATCAAGCCAACGATATGAAATGATAGCAACAATAAAAACTGTGATACAAAATAGTATGATCTCTATCAGAAAAATTCCAAGATAAAATCGAATTCTAATGAAAACAATCTCTACCTCAAAATAATCCAATGAACAGCTTGTCATCTCTCCCAGCAAAACTCAATCCTTTTCTGACACCTCAAAAAAAAATTTGGATGAAAAGTGATTCACAGTGATACCACAGAAAAAAATTCCAAATTCTGGAAGTCTGCAATCATGAGATATCTAAAAATTACCCTGAAGAAATATTCCATATAATGAATTGATCGATCATATTTGCATCAGAACGACCATTGGGATGGTTAGAAAATAAATTTCACCAATTCGATAAGTTATAATTGAACTCCGAAGAGTCCATTACTTTGTTAGGAAAAATGTCCAACGCTCGTCTGTTGGCAGAAGATTGTAATGCCATAGAATCAAAATTGGAAACAGGTTGATTTAGTTAAAAAACTACATGACATGATAGGAAATGACCAACATACACGTAAATCAATGACGCTCCATTTGCACTAATCACACACGTCCCAACCCAAAATTTGCTTCGAGCACAATCGACGCAACAAACGGTGAGACAGTTCATTCCTGAATTATCACGATATTCAGGAGTTCTCTTTATCGAGAGTGAATATAATCAAGAATCAACGCAAATCCGAAAATCTCCAACCAAATGAAGCAGTCCAACCATGCTTCGACTTTTGTTAACCTTGTGACATCAACGCGTAAATGGAAATTAAGTTCACACATAAGTCGTGACATAATACACAATGCATAATATGGAACCAATGAGCTTATACTGACATTGATATCTGAAACACATCGCCACAAATATGAAGAATACCCTGCACCCTCATAAAATAACAGAAGATAAGCTGACAACCCATTTGTATAACAACTATTGCTATATCTACTCATTAGAAAAGTTGTGAAGTGAATCGTCTTCATTCTAAGACTGTGCTCAGAATCATTTCAGATAAGAGTGGTATACCCTCACCTACTTTTTCTGTTATGGATTTGTTAATTTCGAAAATATTAATTCTTTTTTACTACATCATTGTAGCTGATACTATACCTCCGGAACCCCATACATTCTCATGGTGGATAATGAATTGATAAAACTGATGCATATATCCACTACTAGTGTGTATATGACAATTTTAAAATCCAAGTTCCGTTCAATTTTCCATTCTATTTCGAACCTGAACAGTAGAATGTAACTAAATCTGCGCCAGGTATATTTAGGCTTGTTCTTCGACCGCATATGTCTGTGTTCAGCTAACAATGCATCCAATATTAAAAAACAAAGTTCTACGATGTGCGTATTTGCTCACCATTGAAGCGTCTCATAATAGGATCAGATCATTCCATAAATAACTTTCAAGAATACATACGTCAACAATTGCGATAAACTTGTTTAGGAATAGTGAAAGTAAAACTGTCCTGAATATTAATCTGGTCGAAACTCAGGGTGCATCATTCTTCGAGCACGTTGTCTTCATGAACGTTAAACATACAAATAATATATCTTATCACACTGAGACTTGTGGAGACTTGCAATATATCATAATACATGGAGGATGCGATTTGTCGGTAGAAAATGCGAAAGTTTCTATATCAGGCCATTCTATGTAGGAAAATGTTCCTCTTTGAAAGGCGTGTCAGGTATGTCAGTAAATATATCATCGCGATATCATATCGAATATAGAAGTTTCCAATATTAATATTCGGAAGTTCATCGTCGTAATATTGCATTGTCCTCTACATCAGTCGGAAAAATAAAAATGCAAAAGTTCTAAACTTTATGATTTATTTCCGAATCAATGTGTGAAGTACCTAAAACTATTTTTTGCTAGGAAATTCGATACACCACAATGATTCTGATCAATGGGAGTTCATATGCGTGAAATATACACGGGAAGAGAAACCATAATTATTGTGAGGTGAACCTGGGAAAAGTATCCCATTTAGTAATGTGCCATTCTAATATCACTCGGGATAGATTCACCGGATCCACCCGGTTAATGATGGATGAAAAATCGCGGTCCTAGTTCATAGAGTAGGCGTGAATCGCTAGCATAGTAATAATCATGATGGCTAACATGGTAAGATTCAAAGTGCTTTGTATTTCATATCTGAAATGTCAAATTCTCCAACCCTAATTATTACTCTACGAGCTATATCCTGTCAATATTCTGACAAGATCGCCCATGCTTGACGACTTCAACATTTCTGAATACGCATTGAACGCATTACATTCGTGTGGTTCGTCGAAAGTCCATTCAAAATTGCACGCTGAATGAGATTAATACAGTGAACGTTTGTATGACGTACCAAAAGAGCAAGTATGCAAGGTTACACTCGTGTTGGAGAGATCCAACGCTTCACAATTTGTATCTGTTTCCATCTTTTCTAATTGATGGAAAATAATAACGTATGATTCAGGGAGTGCAACAGAAATTGATACATGGAAAAGTAACAGACACCAAGGCAAATTTAGTGTGGTAGCACTAGATTAGCTGTGACGTTACTATATACAGGTTTTATCCCTAATAATTTCAAAATTTATGTGAAACTCCTCACAGCTAACTTACTTTTTTTGCACTTTGAACCCCCACGCGCACTTTAAACCTCCATTGTGGGAGTTAGCGCGGGACCTTCCAACTTGTTATTAATAAACTCCATGAAAATCGACTCTTATCAACCTCGGATACGTGCACATTAGAATTTCTCAACATTCGATTCAGATAAAACAAGTACTGATTGTATACCTATAGTAGTGTGAGTGACTGTTGTGTTTCAATTATAGACATATAGTGCAACTGGGATTCCCCAGGGAACATAGGGAAGTCCCAACCATATCTAGTTTGAATAGAAAAATTTTGGAATTCCCCTCAAGTCTTTTATGACAGTAGTAAAAGCATTAAAGTAAGTACGAAAGAGCGACTCGTAATTGATAACTGAATGACGTAGTTCATGGGTCCTTTGCGATGAGTACCTTAAGGATCTGCATATATAGAGTGAAGGCTGGACAAGCCAACAGATCTATCGAATATTCGATCGAGGACGGATTATTGTGTTCGAAGTATATGTTCGTGATTGTGATCAACGATGTCTAATGTGATGGATAATAATCTATTGAATGATTATATCTGAATATGTCAATGTGTGTATGGCCTACGAATGTAAATTTCGCAGTTGTATACTCCATATGTCATGCGTAATTCAAAAGTTAACTGGACCATAGATACTCCGTCATGGCTTTATTAACAACTATGAGTAAGTCGTTTTCATTTATTGCTCAGATTGTGATCGATGTGTGAAGTAAGGATTCATGACAAAATCAATAATATGAATCCTGATGATGAATTCTTGATACTCTATATAGTGGTCATGTAATAACTTCACACAACAACGATCCAATCGAACGTGAACAGTTCACCTGTAGTGGAGGATCGCGAATAAGATAGGAGGATGGTGAAAACTGACGTGGCAACTGAAGCCCTCATAACAGATTAAGTGGTAAAATGAAAACGAGGATTCCTACAACAGTTGTACGTCATCGGAAGAGTTTACTTCCTTACTACTAAAGTCGTTTCATTGAATATATTTTTTGTCCGAATCGGTAATGCCATTAGAATATGCACATGAATTCAAGCTTCACGAGATTCTCCCACACTTTTTCACAACTCCTATCTGAATAGGTATAAACATTGCCCTTTATGTTACGACTAGTCTGAATGTATCAAGTTAATAATATTCCCTATCAACCATAATCTGACGCAGTGCTCGAATTCTCACTTGATATGGCGATCTGTTAAAGCATATTCTATGTAAGCTAGAGGGAGTACGAGCCGCTCCTAAAATTTTTGGCTGCCCACACTACAAGCGATAATAAATGAGCAATGGAGAACCATTCTCCATTTGATCGAACCAATTCGATGTGCAGACAGAGCTGAATGTAATTCAACATGATACACACTCTGATAGCTTCCACAAAGATTCGATTGAAATTCTACGTGTTATATAAAAAAATATCTTCACTGCAGTAAACTGGAGCTCAAATACGCTTGAGGGAGGAATGAGATGATCTCGATGCACCCTAGCTGTCAAATATGGCGTTGGGAATCTCATGCCAAAATCTAAATTTGCTTCGGATTTCTCGTCAGACAATCAACAGTTCCTAGAAAGTTATGCTATTCCAAACGGTGTTTTGAATTCTCAGGAGAACAATTTTTTTCAGCAACTCTTCATTCTATTGGTTGTAGCACATACGAATCCGCATAAGCATGAACATGACATCTCTATACTGGTCAGGTTGTACTGATCTTGCGGCGCAAGGAATTTTTGAGTTATAATATCTCATGCATCGCGCAGACTATAATGTTCTGATGCCTGAATCTCTATCCATAGACAGTGACTATTTTCCAAGTTCAAACGACTACTTCAAATTAGGGCCAACGCAACTCTGCGATGAGTTTCTGAATGTAATCGAGGATATTGTTTTCTTACTGGGCGTTTCAGTTCTTTTCCCTCTACATCTTTCTCATAGAGATAATTTCATTGTAAAATTTCGTAGTGAACTACTGGGTATATCGATTAGATAATATCAATGAAAATTCCCATCCCTTCTGTCGAACACAAAAACTCAAAGTTTGTACGAAAATAATTGATGATTGCTAATAACTGATAACGTTTCACGTATTTTCCATATCTAGAGTTATTGATGTTGCATTTTTGTTGAATCCCTACTTTCAATGGGAATGTGACAAACAAAATGAGTCCTTCAAATTACCATTATTACTACCATTCGATTGGCGTAGTGGCATTTTTGCTCGTCCAGGATAAGTCGTGTCGGATATTGCGTGGTTATGTTATATGTCAGTAAGTTTTGGATATAATTTTAGCATTATAAATCACCTTCCACATTCAGTGAGTCATTTTTCATTCTTGTAAAAATCACATTGTAGATTTATATAATCAGTGAATCACTATACCACTTGAAACTGTCATCGTCCATTGGTGTAACATCGGATCACCTCAGAAAACATGTATTGTCCAAAATAAATCACAAATTATCCATTTACTTTCTATGCGTGTGCATTGTGACGAAAAACTTTGCGTGAGCCTAATGTAACCACATGATTCCAATTACAATCCAAATTACACTTCGAATACGTCCATTAAAAAAAAAAAAAATATGCAATTTAGCAATCATTTCTCATTGGAAATGTCTGTAAATAATTACACCGGTATCTGAAGACAACCACTCGCCGTCCACTGAGTTTAACTGTTTCCGAGATACCATCCGTGCGCATGTTTCACTTCTCCCTGATTCTACAATGACTGCGACATTCATGGTTCCGCCTCTGTGAATCTACACTTCTCGTTGGTGAATCTCGCACCGCCCACATATTCCGGTGAAAATGATTGGTCATAGTCATGGCGCAATCAGGTGACGAGTTTGAAGAAATCGATACAGCTGTCGTTTTATGTACACAGTGTAGCGATAAATGAAAATCTTCCGACGTTTGAAATTGTGGTTGATAATTCCTTCAATTTTTTACATTATTCACAATATCTGATAACAAGAATTTAGGGAAATCGAATTCCGAGATTCTGCGTGCCCCCCAATGCAATTTGCACAAAAATATGGCCGTTACTCTAATTTCGGCCGCAATGATTTGCAGGACCCTTCACGGATTCAAAGTCTCCAACAAATCTGTTTGGTTAGATAGTTTTTGAGAAAAAAAAATTCTATTTCGCCGCTAACTGAACGGAAAATGGTGCAACACCTTCAGAATGATCAATCCCGCTTCTCTACTTTTTCTTTAGGTCGAAACTTCCCGGAATCTTAAAACACGATTGCATAGTATTCCCCGATATGGCCGCTCCTTCATCGCGTTTATAAATGAACTGAAAGACCACAGTCTAATTCAGAACATTCCGGTAAGTTCCTAATCTCGGTTTCATTATATAAAATGTCAGAATGTTTGTAGATAAGTCCGTATCAACTGTTCCAGAGATAATCATAGCAAAAATATCTGGCGAAATATCAAATTTTATCTGGAACGAGTACACGTTACTGGGTAGTTATCTTTTCTTCTGAAACCAATGCGTCTATCTCGAACACATTCGCAAATGTGCAAATTTCGTGATATAATAAGCGATGTATTCAATAATTGTCAGATACTGTCAATAACACTTTTGTATATTAGCCCGGCAGAACACTATGTTTCTTGGTGCTTCCATCATGAATTTGTCAGCTGCCCAATTTTAAAATACAGTAAGGGACAAAAATAAATTTTCCTGAAAAATCAATAAGACCTATTTTCTTCTAGCCGCACTAGATAGTATTTTTCAATAACAAATTAACCGTCGTTTATTGAAAAAATCAAATTGTTGAAAAATATTAATTGGATAATGATTACACGAGTCCTTTGAGACGAAGAATGGTGAAAAACCGGTTTTGAGAAATTTGTCATATACTGTATTTTGAGATTGTGCAGCCGTTGTGTTCGAAAACCATCGGAAAATGTATTATACATTTGAAAAATAACTGAAATGTTGACTTCTTCATAGGTCCTCAGTTTCTCTAGATATCGCCTCAACATCCCCTGGAATTTCTGAGTTATCAGTAAATATCATCGTTATTCCAGCCGTTGCTACAGATGAATCAATTTATTCGCAGGAGAATTATTTAATCCCTACATTAGGCGCGAAGAAAGTAAATGTCATCACTAGTATCGTATGTATTCAAGGATTTTGCCAATAAAGACCATGGATGTCGAAAGAACATTGTACGATGATACTTTAACGAAAATGTATCCTATTAAGCAATATACAGTAATGTGGTTCTGGGCATTGAGATTGAAGTGTGAAATTCCGAAGTTTATTGTTTTTTTCGCTGTATCCACGCCGAAAGTTTCTGAATTATTTTACGCCGTCGCTTATCATTTTTACTATGATTACGAATTTGAAAGTAAGAATTCCACACACATGCATATATTTTTGGTATTTCATCCCTATTATTTGATCTGTTCCCCCATTTTGTCACGTGTCCATTCTTACCAATAATGTTTCGTGATGAATTCATGTACTAATAATAATAGAATGCGTCTGATGTGAATTGAATATGCCGGTTGCTCGTACATTATAAAACAACAACAGCCATTCGTGAATTGGTTCACTACAACCGAACTGTATATTGGGATGGAATCGTACCATAGTTCAACTTCAACTATGCATGTTTTCGTAGTCAGTTCATATTAGTTTGCTGAACTTCCTGATACAACAATATATCAATGAGAGTTATTTGCTTCGATCGAACGGTAGAAGCATTCCAAATCCGAGAAGCTCCCAGATGCAACACATGTGAAGCAGTCAAACATCTTCACTAACGATAAAATAACATGGAATTGTCATGGACAACAATAAAAAGAAACGAAGAATGAGATCTAGAAATATAGAAAGAGTAATTTAGCGATGAGGAACGAATGGGATTTATATATCGCATTCAGTTCCTAGGATTCCGTTCAGAATCTTAAAATAACGAGGTAATGAACTATTTTTTGTGGCATCTCATATCACAAATTCCTCCCGTCATAGAGAATCGATGATCACGACAATATTCTCAAATTGAGAATAAACATTGTCGAAAAATTATCAATATACTCCGATATAACAAGCGTTATCAACACAACTTGCATCATCTTTTACACCTACCTTCACGGTTAGTCGGATATTCTGGCAATACAACATTCTCATATACAGATGTCATGACACGAATCATTAGTATTAGTTACTCTAGACAATATGTCGGGAAATTCTTGAAAGTTGATTGATGACGCATCCAACGATGATTGCTAATCTTAATCCACTTTCAGTTAGCAATGAATCATTCCAAATTCAAAACAAACCAATTTCCGAAGACTCCGTTGCTATTTATTTAACGATTCTTCTGGATAATTGAATGTAACTCAAATTCCAGTTTTTCTTTTCCTGATGAGCTCAATACTGAATCCCGATGCGCAGTGTTTAGGGGACGAGTATAAAATGTGACATATTATAAATTGTATAATGATTCAAATACCACAGTTTCACATCCACATTCATCAGGACAGTTTATTCTTTTCGTTTGAACATACATGATGTGTGCCATGTTACTGCAAAACACCAAATCTGAGCAATAATTATATCCCAAGTAAAATTGACTGTGCTATCAGAATAGCTGATCCACATATGGAAGCAATATTTCTTCACATCGTAAAACTATTTACTAGTCTTCCTCATAATTTTCCACTTTGAAAACTCTAAATGATCCATGGAATTGACGTTCGAAAGTATTTGTGATATACGGTAAATTTATGGAAAAATCTCATTGAATCTTTCCGTGAATCGGAGGATTTCGTTCTAACCCGAATTATCACCCAAGAGACCGATCAATAAAGACCGCGCGTGGACTGTGGAGACACCATTACTCGCGACATCTCCGATCTCTAGTGTCAAGTAGAGGTACTTTCGTAATGAACCTAGTGTAATAAAAGTATTAAATATGAATATGATTGAGGGCAACAATCGAACCTGGAGTTCATCTCAGTACAATAAAATGATCAGATTTGCAGTTCATGTATTACAAAAATTTTTCGAATGACATCTGAAGGTAAAAATCGACACCACAACATTGCTAAATGTGTGTAGCTTCTATCGAGATGTCAAGAGATCGCTGCTTGTAGCTTTATAGCTATATGGAACGAATTAGGAGACCCGGTGGTCTAGCGCCCCGGAATTTACTCTATTTAAAGAAATTTTTTTTCATATGAAAAAAATGACCGACGGTTTCGAATTTTTCGACACTTATTTTATTATTTATTGACTATACAAAAATGAAAATTAAGACAAAAAAAATTTTTTTTCCTACTAATTAAACTGCATTAAAGTTTCCTTCTCCAAAGGAATGGACCTGACTTATGAAGATCATATCATCTCTCCCTGTGATCAGAAATCAAAAAATAAGACGGATTTTCAATTAATATAAGTATAGTTATAGCAGGTACTAGGATTGGAAAAAAAAATTTGACAAAATGGCGCGTACTTGAAAGTACGAGTGTGAAAAAAACTCGTTATTCGCGATGTTTTCTTAATAAAAACAATAAAAACACTCTACAGAAACTATTTATTTTGGTCCCAGCAAGAGCCAGTACTGTTCAGAACGACCTATTGAAATTTCAGACAAATCGATCGAGTAGTTTTTTTTTGGCTTCATAAGACGAAAAAGAGGAGTTTCGAGATAAACGCGTTTAAAGTTTCAAGTTAGTAAGTAGGTCTTCTACCTACCTGACCTTGTAATAGGTTGTAAATACAGAAATACTCGGAATTTCGTCACAAAATTTTAACAATATATACTTCAAATACTATACTTTCAAAATATATATAAGAAAAAAAAATCGATTTTTCGGAAGTTCTAGACCACCGGGTCCCCTAAAGTCGGTGTTTTACATATGGAACTAGGTGCCTTGTAGAGTTGAAAACTCTTAATTGCTTATAAAGTGTAGTAACGCTAACAGAAGTGTCAAATCTTCCCTCAATAATAGAATAAAAGAATAGATTCTGGAGATAACAACGACGAATTTATCTTAAGGATAGTTTTGTATGTAATGATTGAAATTCATCGGCGTAATGATTGCATATCAATATGTATCAGTCATTCAACATCATCACATATAGCACATCCGTGTGAGAAGAAGAATTGAAGTACAAGGACACTAGCATCCAGTCCAAAAGACCAGACCCTTTTTTGAAAACGAGCATAATTCATGTAGAAAAGATTCTTATATTTTGAGATGAATACAGATAAAAGAATTAAAGGTATTCATTTAGTCCTATCCAAAATTCCAAGTTGCTGAAGAATGTTTTGCTGGGGATATGAACAATAATCGGTTAGAAAACGTGGTGTTTTCGAGATAGAAAAATGGGCATCATCTGCAAGTGGATATAAAGTAACGAAGTATTTTTTCTTTTCCGTGATTCTTTTGATGGAAAATAAAACTTTTATGAATGCAATGACGGAAGAAAATATTTTTTTTTTTCCCCATGAATTTTCATTAAATGTAGTGATAAAGAGAAACATCTTCGCATCGGGTGGAGATACAACTCTAATTTGAATTCTGTTATAGCGGATCAAATTTTGAAAAATATCTTCATTGTTCATCTTCAGTGTTCTTCATTGTTCATAAATTTTTATGAAAACACAATGTACACACGGAGTCCCAAGAAATATAGTGTACACACGAAGGGATATATTTGTATATCTACACAGATATCCGCATTCAAAAATTTTGGATATGGATTGTGACGTGGTAAACGTGCACATTTCCTCGACCTCGAACGCGCTGAAAAATAGTATTATTCGACGCGAATTATGTGTCCAGGGCAATCATAATGAGAGATTTGATAGCAAACAATGTTTTGAGTTTGCTAATGCCTCTT
>JABMBR010010626.1:0-42168 GCA_018881525.1 Meteorus sp. PSUC_FEM 10030008
TATATATATGTATATATATATGTGAATTTACACACACATATATATATCTTATACATTCTGAAATGAACCGCGGCACTATCTAAAACACTAATACCAGAGAGAAGGACAGTAACAGCAAAAAGATAAATAAGTTGTGGATAAATTACGCGTGTGTGTTCACATGCAGAGTGTGAATTGTGTCTCATCGTTATATTTGATGGTTATTGGATATTTATTACTGAAATATTGCCCTTGAGAGATTGACATTGAAAGAGGAACAGAAAATAATTTGGAGAATTACAAAGTCGTTGGAAGATTGGAAATCTAGAAACGTGCTTGCGCACGAGAAAGAGAATATGTGCATGCTATAGATGGAAAGTGATGAATAGAGTGTTAACGATCGCGGGATCGAAACGTTAAAGCGATAACGTTCTCGAAATTATTTGGGGAAAATCGACGTCATTACCAAAACGACCGTGCATCATTATTTGTTTATTTTTCCTGTTGTAAAATTGAACTCAAATAATGCGGTGACTGTTCAATAATGGCAAACAGTTACGACTAATCTACATTGGAATCAGTTGTACTCTAAAATTCAACACATCTTTTGTATTGGGTGTGTAGTGAGGTAGTTTGTCGGTAGGAGATAGAAATAAACAAACGTGGCGTATCCAACGAGCGCGGGAAGGGATATACTATTCCATAGTATACACACATGCACACCCACCCACAAGCATACATGCATACACATACACACATTCTGGTCGACTGAAAACATAGCCACGTGACCTGCGACTACGAAAACACTGTTGAACCACGTGCTCTATCCCTTCGCACTCGTTTGATTGACGTGGTGATCTGTGTGTGCTGTTTTGTCATACAGAAACACGACAGAAATTACCAACCAAAAATTAACGAGGATTTTATTATAAATAACATTCGCAAATAATTAAAAATTAATCACAGTGGCGTATATAGATCGATTGAATATGATGGATTCAATACCATCACCGACGCAAGTTCATTCGCCACAACAGCAACAGGGTATATCATTCGAGCTTGATAGTGGTTTCGAACCGCAAACTAGAGCGAGATCGAATACATGGCCATTGCCAAGACCAGATGGTTACGTTGATGGTGGCATAGATGGTAATGGCAGTAGTGTCATTGGAAAAGATGTTGGTGATAGTAATGCGCCAATCCAACAATCGCCCATGGGTCAAGGTGTTGGTGCACTGATTCCAGTGAAGAAAAATTCATCGCGTCGCAATGCATGGGGAAATTTGAGCTATGCCGACCTCATAACGCAAGCAATAACCAGTGCGACTGACAAACGATTGACTTTATCACAAATTTATGAATGGATGGTGCAGAATGTACCATATTTCAAGGACAAAGGTGACAGTAACAGCAGCGCAGGATGGAAGGTAAGTTCACTCCCATACATCTGTTCTCTTTTTATCATCATGGGAAGAGAGAGCATCGAATGAAGAACTTGATTTACGAGTGTTTGTGAGATGTGTTCATCCTCATTCGGGCAATGCCACTTCTCTTAATAATTTCCTTAGTCAGGATGTTATTATTATTTGGGAAACCGCTCAGGCTTACCAATCACATGTAAAAATCCTAGTCAGGTATTCGAGCCAAGATGGACTGGTCGCGAGTCTGGTCAATGACTGTTTCAAATTTGCCTAGCAATACGATGGCTAGAAGGCTTGGCATTTTCGTTTGCGTTTTAGGACAACGCTGTTGAATTTCAATCCGCAGAGTTCTATTCGGATTCTTTACATATATTTCTCGGAAGTGCTATAACACCAGTCAACACGATTTTTGGGTCTGACATCTACATGCTGCATTCCAGTTTCTCTTAGGTCGAAAATCAGAAAAAAAATTTTTTCTCTTGTTAAAGTTTGCTTTTGTAGAAATTAGAGCACCTTTTTAATTTTTTGACTAAAATCACTGATGTTCATGTTTTTTCTATAAATTCACCATAAATTATGATGAGAAAAGTTTCTGCTGGGCATAAAGATCTTTTGTATTGGAGTTTCGTGATGGAAATAACATATAAATGTGAAATAATGAGAAATTAATGTCTAAAAGTGAATACTTTTCCTAGAATTTTCTAAAATAAATCAAAATATACTTATCAATCTGAATCAGACAAAAGCAAATTTCAAGAACTGAAATTGAGAATTTAAGTATTTTTCAATGCAGAGAATCAAAATTTAAGTATGAGAACAGAAACCCAAAAAAAAGTTTTTCTTTTGTTGACCAGTGTAATTATTATGACGCACTATTTCTGCGAACTTCGAGTAATCACCCGAACTGAAGAAATAATCTCGATCTATAACTAAGTTTATGACAGCATGGGGGTGAGTTCTAATCCTTGATGTTTCAGAACTTCTGGCATTATTGAAACTAATTGATGGATCGGAGTCAGTATGTTCATGTTTCTATTTACGTCTGTGTATTGGAAGAAGGATGAGTGCTCTAGAATAGGATATCACTTGTCTCCTACTGAATCATTAATAAACAATCGATTCGTTCATATTGATATCGAGCATAACTATTGGGAGTAACAAATCCGTATGCAATCAGCTTTTACACAAATACAAATAACGCAGTTATAGTATCTTCTAAAATATGGATGGGGTCAGATAGCTATAAAGATCGTTGTTATACAACTGCGTGATTGGTGCTAAGCGTTTATAGTCAGGTAAATATGTTGTTATCCTATACGCGATTGTATATACCAAACTGTAGAATGTTTATATGATGGGTCATGTGTCATGTGTTGCACATTCATCTGCTCTCAAATCAAACTTATGGTGATACTTGTCTATTCTATTTCCTTCAACAAATTGGTATGAACCAGCTGATCCCGTCTAATGATTGCTGGTTCACTCTTTCCTCGCTTGTCAATCCATTGACTCGAAGTTATCGTTGAATTTCTTCTACTCTGACTTACATTCTAGCAGAGATGAGAATAAATATTCGTAAATGGATTGATATCACGTAATATTTGCAGCTAATGATGTAGCTGATGATGTAATATCAACCAGTGTGAATCTCAAATTTATTTTGATAATATGGCGACTGAAATTCCGTTGTTGTTAGATATCGTCCAGTGATAGAAATTGAAGGATTTTTCCCGAATCTCCGAATATATTTATGGAATAGGGTTGGTTTAGAAGCGAATGATAGTCAACAGTAATCGTTAATATAAAATTCTTCTCATGTTGTCACGTGGCTCAGTAGAAGCATTTTTTTCACGGAATATGTTATTCGATCAATGAAACAAAAGAAAGAGAATGTTTATTTGGATTCTCATTTCGTCCATTCATTCACCGAAACTAGAATCATCATGCCAGCATGCTAGACCTGAATCAACTCATGCTCGATAGAACGGTCGCCATGTATGTATGGAAACGGTACCAGATTCCATTGATACAGGCACTATACACATGTTGACACACATATAGTCACGTTAGCTTGGGATTACGTAAGTTCGAATCAAGTGTTGTATTTAGAGAGCTCAACTCTTGATGCTTTATGTTACTTACACGGATCCCACGTTTCTTTATATCAATATATACGCGGCCAATTATCCAACCCATCGATGTTAATGAGACGAAAAAAAATTCGAACCAAAAACTGTCCTGTATATGGATGCTCATGATGTATAGTTATCTGTATCGATGTCCATCAAACTTATTTATCAATATAAACATGTAACGATCGTAAATTCATGCAGCCATGGAATATTACTGGAAATTGACACGGAAATGAAAGGAATTCCATCCAAATATTTTGCATAACACGTCCTGTTCTGCTACACTACATCTCAGGTGATTCAAAATGCCTATACGCTCGATAATATTCGAACATAGTTCTGAATGTGAACTCATCAAGATTCGATTGTCGTTCAGATCATCAAAAACATTCCTCTCATTCAATAAGCACACGAATATTTTTCTCTCTTTTCGCTGAGATAATGTGGCCTTGACCCTACTCACTCTTCGTACACGCCTGGTCATCACTCATGAACACTAATTGCATAATTGCAAATATCGACTCACCACTTTTCATCATGATATATGTTGACCAGACCCATTACATTGACAAATCAATGGTGATATTTCGTAGAACGCGGAAACAAAAAATGAAAAGATCACATCGATGGAATTTTTGTGTATGCTTGTATGTATTGGTACATACCTGGAACGTTTGCACACAGGAGACAAAAAACGAGCGATATGGGCAAGATGCCGCGTGAGCACTGGAAGGACACAAAGCATATCATCGTATCTCATAAGTCACACCAATGACTCTGTTTTCTTGTAACACATGTGACGTATGTACTAATACACATGTATCTCACTGTACCCTTTTGTAACTTGGCTTATGGTGATTTTCTTTATTTTTCTCTTATATTGTTTCCACACAGATGGCATATCATTGTTTATATTTATGTATATTCACTGTATAAATATAAATCAGTGCAACATTCAATTTTTCATTCGAGCATGAATCGATTCGATGTCACAGATGAGAAAACAATCATGATTGCGACAACCTTTTAACCGTCTTTTTTTTTCCTTATTGTTGACAATAAGATAGCCGCAATGATTATTACATTGATACAAAACACAGATATGAAAAAAAAAAAATGTTGGATGTGTGAATGTGTTTATGTTATCAAGTCGAACATGATGATGAACAGATGAGGATATGAATTTGTAATTGACTGACGTAGGAATGTAGGGCCAAAATGAAATTTCATTCAGCCTCTTTGGGTATTGGTTTGGGAAGTTGAACCAAAAAAAAAGATAAGTATTTGACGACTGTTATCATAAATCACGGGGGGGAACTTCACGGCGACGGCGGAGGTTATCACACTGTCAGCGATTGCTATGTCCTTTGGTTGTTTCGTTTGCGTATGCTATTTATCAATAATTCTCGGATGAAGTGAATAAATAAAAGAAAATTTTACAAATTCTTTCACTTCAATTAGCTCATCTATTGAAATACACAACATGCTCATTGCTCCCAACGGCGGAATTGCGTGCTCGGCGTACAAATGGGCAACTTGTTGCTCTTGGACTCTTCAGCATACGTGTTTATATATACAGTTACATGTATACATATATGTGTATAATGAGATGCTTACATTTTTGTGTTTACACACAAGCCATCACAAATCCAAGATTTCGTTCCTTTTATATTCAGTTTTCATTTTCTTCCGGGAATATATTTTCAGCAAACTCAATCTATGGAGAATTTCAAATAACGATCCACTTCTATTTTGCAATTTGATATTCACAAAAGCGATACAGAGTGAAATAAAATTCGCGATTTGAATACCCCAATTATATTCGTTGCACTAATTTCATTTTTTTCCCCCAAAATGTTTACTCATCTCGATCTATTTTGTGCGAACGAGTTGTTGAATGCAGCTAATGACAACATTTAGAATGGAAGGTGCTATGATATATATGACGAGTATTTAGTTGAAGAAAATATGCTCACGGTGCGTCAGCCGTGGCCGTCAATTCTCCATCGTTTACATAGGCGCGTGGACTTTGTCTCCCTCAACTTCTTTTAGGCAAGAGATACGGATGATCTAAAGATATACGAACTAGTCGCTTATTAATAGTTCCGTGATGTGACTTCTGACGTATACATATGTATATACACGGTTGTATGAGAACTATTTTCAATATCATAATTCGCACAATTCTATAGTAGTTCAGGTATCATAATCGAACGAACCAAATTGATTCGGGATAAATGAGTGTGTGGTCATCAGACGCATAATGTTGATCGCGCTGCAGTGATATCGATGATGTTGAAGCCATTCAACTGCATGCAATGAGTGAAAAAAAATCTCACTACGTATAATTACGTTTGTATTTATGAAAATATTATTGAAATGTTTTCACATTGAACACATTGCGATTTACAATGTGAATGCAGCTATAAAATGTCGAGGCCATGACATTATGCCACAAAATATATACGAACAGCGCATACGCATTCGTCACTATTCGTCGTGAATGAAATTATTGAACTTTATTTTCATTTCATTTTGACCTTTTTCCCGTTATTTTTGTATTCGGTCCATATGATGATGGATGAGTAGTGAAGACGTTGGAGGAAAAGTTTGATGTGCATGTGATATCAGCGATTGGATTCAATTGCTACATCTCATATCAGCTTGTGTAGATATATTTCCGTATTTCTGATCATTTGATTCGTGGTGCGTTGTACAAAGGCAGTAATGTAACATGTTCAAACTCTGTGTGTCAGCGTTATTGATAAGTTTGGAGCAATAGATGGCTGAGGCGTACATGTAATACGAGGAAATTAAATAATTTGGATTGGAATGTGCGATTCACAAGAATTTTCCTGAAATTATTTGATTAGAAATGGGAACGAGATATTTGTCATAAGATTCTATCAGGGGCGAGTATTATTCTTCATATTTATCCTCCAATTACAGTATAAAATGTAATGGTGGCACTAACAGACACGAGCATACCACGCGGTATGTCATTGAAATGATTTTCAATGAACAGATACAATAAGAATTGATTTTTGTAGATCGGACCACTTGACATGTAAACACAACAATTCCCGCGTAAAATGAGTAGATCACAATGTGTGGACTGTAACGGTGGATCAGTCCAGAGTTAATATCATCAGAAAATCAACATACCCCATTTTTCTTTTCCCTCCTTTCTGTCTTACACATTCATAGATATCGTTCATGCACATAATATACAAGAGATGGCACGCAGTGTCGCAGCAGACACGTTACCCGAGGGCATCACTCAAGGTTGGGCCTGACGTCACTCGATCTCCTCCTCCACAACTTTTTCCGAGTTTGCGTGCATATATATATATATGTACAACTTAACTCGTATCCATATGTTCATTGTATTATCATATTAGAAATGTATACGAAAAAAACTTTGATAATCAATACGTTCTGATTAATTTCTGCTCAATAAATTTTACCAAAAATCTCATACGGATCGGTTGGAATATGAAAAACTCCATGAATGAGACGGACACCAACATCAAAATTAGGTTCAAACCCGCGTGTATTGGATCGTGTATGTATGACATATAGGTTGTTTCACGTGAAACCTGAATATAAAGTCGATCACTGTCTTGTTGAGGAAATATTCTCTACTCGTGTCTGTCTTCGCGGGAAATTGTAAATTTCGTGTTGGGTTTTTTGGATGCACTCGCGTAGGGATTGTGCCCCCTCTGTTTGAAATTTCAGTTGATCTACGTAGTACAAATGGATTGACTTTTGATTATTCGTAATACTCCACAACTCTCTCTAAGTGTGATTTGCAATTCTCTAACATTCGGATCATGGACGGTATCCATATTTGTATGGATATTGTTGATAATTCATATTAACTGTTCTATACATACGAGACGTTGAAACTTTTTTTGTGACAGCGATTCGAAAAAATTTACATATAGAAAATCACTGCCGACAATTCCTTCCAACTACAACTATGCAATTAATTGTGCGTTGAAATTTTTATTCATTCTCAATGAACTGGGGTGACAAGATCACAGACCTTGTCATATGCGGTACATATACATACAAATGTGAATAGTAACTTCACTTTTACCAGGCTTGACTAGAAAATTTGTCTTCGAAGTAAGCTGCATCTAATCTTGAGGGTGCAGAGATTCATGAGATCATGAAACCACAGTTGATGCGATGTAGATGAACAATTTTCAATCACAACCGGAACTTGACGAGTAAGATTTTTCATGGGAATCACAAGTGTTGAGGTCCTGGAAGAGACACAACATTGGAATTTAAAATATAGAAAATAATAATATAGAAAATGTCAACTCTCGGTTACTCACAGATTAATCCAGTTGATGGTCATACTAACATTCCATATCGCAGCCCTGATCACGTTCTGCACCTGGCCGATCTATTTAAATTCGTGTGTGAATACAATTCCATTCTTCTTCGAATCACCACGATGAACATAACAGGATTATTACTACAGCCAACTTATCTGAGTTTGGCAATGTTCTCACTAGATGCAGGTAAATGAAACTTATTTCATAAATTCGGGTGTGACTACCTGTTTTATATACTTCAACATAATCAACGCGCAAAGAACTTACTTATCAATTGCATCTTGAACAAAAAAATATGAATCCATCTACTCGATAATAGCGCGGCTTCGCCCAACTTGTTGTCAGAGTTGATGTAAAACTGGTGATTCGAATTATATTTTGCGATTATGATCAACAGTGAGCATACAACCCAATCATAAATCAGAGGCAACTCTTCTATAGATAACATATGAAGTACTCGATAGGGAAACCACCATGGCTACGTACGCATATTCCCAACGAGACTTTTTCAACGAAACTGTTACTGATAGATTGATAAGCAGCTGTGCAGGTGTGTTTTTTCGCGGCTGGATATACCAAGATACGCATGTTAGCAGAATAATGGGAAAAGATCGATTTATATGTCATTGTGTCTCTCGTATCTCATCACAAACATCTGCACACTTTGTATACCGAAATGACCTTCAAACGAAAAAGCGTCGCTTAAAATCTAACAAGATTTCACAGTGTCATTCCAACAAAATCCACATCTGTTAACATTTCTTCAAAATTATGATTGCAGAATGTAAAAGTGCGTATACCATAAACGTGTGCAGAGTGAAAGAAGTGTCAATAAGTGAACTATGAAAGAAGAGACGAATATCGCGTATTTCAACTTATTGATGAAAATAGCACGTGCTACAATTGCTCATGCATGCTGGAATAGGATGATTTCGCGATACTGCTACATCTACATGTTGATATGTGCCTGTGTCTGTATCTTGTTCATACAAGATCTTGATATTGATGATGTAGCGACAAAGTCTCTTTATATTTTCCTTTTTGTCGCTGTATGCGTATGGAATTGACTTCGTGTTAAAGTTGTAAATGCCTTTTGATGATAATGATGCTTCGTTTAGTAACACAGTCAGATAATACCGACCAATAACCGAATTATTATCATCATGTTGAGACACGTAGTTAGAATCACGCATAGCCCTCACTGTGTCTCTAAATTGAGTCTAAATTGTGTCTCTCTGATTGAACGGTGCTCGGTCGAACAGATTTAGTGTTGTTCTTCCTTGCCTATTCATAATTATGAGATTGAATTCAGAATGTGATGATTGAGGAGAGTCGAGACAAAATTCGTAATAGACGAGTACTCTTTTTCTTCTGAAATGTCATTGAAGCCTATGCTCGTCTCAGAATATCACTAGTCTGGTGAATTTCATCGCGGATATTCTTCCGGTTCCACATGGTCTTTGTGGAGAATCTTTGATTCCTCCATCAGGTGTATACCAACTTGAATACTCGAACAATAACGCGATTGGGCGAATGATAGTTCTCAATTATGTATCAAATGTGAGTTAACTTACTCTGAGGAAAATATGATTCGAGCGATGGTAACGCGTTGCTCACATGTGATCACCGGTGAACATCAGTCCATCAGAAAAAATTCATGTTTGAGTCGTCGAGAATTCATATGAAATGCTTGTGGCAGTCAATCCGTGGGTGATGTCTTGAAGAAGAAGAATTCAATGAGAGAAGTGAAATAGTTAGTGGACATGATGTGCTGTCTTAGATAGTGGATCCCGAGTGATTGTCCCTTCCGCCCTTGTATTTCAATTAATTACGCCACCCATCACATTATTGCTGTCTATTCAATGCAACGGATGACAAAGTACATTGCAGTGAAGTCACAATTCGACATTTCATTTTTCACTTACCTGATTCAATATGCACTCAGAGCCATAACAGGGAAGAAATGGAGAAGAAGAGCGATCGATTGACGAACAAATTATCATATTATGCAAAAGAATTAAATGATATGCCTTTCATATCTAATTGATAAAATTTTTTTATCAGATGTATATGGGTGATGCAGCAGATTGTGAAAGTTTCCTGACTTCTTACGTTGCGTATGCACTAGACTTATAATATCCATCAACATATAGTGAGACTGAATGAAAAAATGAGAAAAAGATGAACTAAAGGAGAAGACAGACAATATAATTGAGATCAATTGCGTCGCAGCCAGGGTCAACTCGTATATTACCGCGGTAGCAATTGGTCTCTCATCATTGACCGCTTCATTTTGTTCAAATCATCGATACTATTAACTATTCCTCTATATCTTTCATAACCTCCATCCTGATCACACGTATTTCCACTGTTATTTATTCATCCGCTTGTGGATTTTTGACCGAATTGTGGTTCACCATATTCATATTAGCTGATGATATAGGTCATAAAAACCACATTTTCTATTACTGAAAAAGGTGAAGATGTTAGGTTAGGTATAATTTATCACATATGAGGTGCGAGCAAATATGAAAGAGTAAACCATTTCCGTTTCCTATTCATATCACAGACATGGTGGGTACTTGAGGAGTGATATTGTGAATCTAGAAATGGGAGCAATTAAATCCCATTGTCATTTGGCTGCGATATATGTAACAAATAGTTGTGTGGAGAATCGATTGATGCATCTATGTATTCATCGTGAAAGATTGAGGAAAAATTTCTCACAAGTATAAACAGCGAAGGTGTCATTATAATTCCAAGATATCGAATCTCGTGTTCTTCTGATGAATATAATTAATCAAGTACAATTCATGAAGTCGATGACTGTCAGGGAAACGAAATTAAAAAAAAAACTAATGAGTAATTAACAAAATATTTTTTTCCCTATTGTTACAGAATTCAATAAGACATAATTTATCGCTGCACAACAGATTTATGCGTGTTCAAAATGAAGGAACGGGCAAGAGCTCATGGTGGATGATAAATCCAGATGCGAAACCAGGAAAATCTGCTCGTAGAAGGTAATTTGCTCATTGAATTTGACAAACGAGAATGATGAAAAGTTGATTCGGAAATTGATATGTCGTGTGAAATTGATTTACAGAGCAACGTCGATGGAGACGAGTAAGTTTGAGAAACGTCGTGGCCGAGTCAAGAAAAAGGTTGAGGCGCTCAGAAATGGCGGATTACAAGCTGACGCAACACCAAGTCCTAGCAGCAGTGTCAGTGAAGGTCTTGATCTATTTCCTGACAGTCCACTTCATGCGACGAGTAGTTTTCAGCTATCACCAGATTTTCGGTACTTTTTTTCACTCATATACATTCACTCGCATTTATTCCCATATTGTGTGCGTATGGTTTCCTTAATGAAAATGCTCATTCACTTTTCCTTAAAAGACCTCGAGCGTCGAGCAATGCATCATCAGTTGGGAGGCTGAGTCCGATTCCGGCAATTTTGAGTGAACCCGACTGGACGCCGAATTACGTTTCGACATATAGTCCCGAACAATTAGCTGGAAACCTCGCTGAGACAATGAAGTTGGAGTCCTATCAAATGTTTCAGACATCTCAAACATCGAATCATCAGCATCAAACAGTGCCGCCACCATCCTATTTCGAGACACAATATCAGAGGACTAATTCTCTTCGGACGACGGCATCATCATACGGTTTACCGTCGACTCCGCAGTCAACAAATCAACAGGGATGTACAATACATCCTTTACAATCATGCACCTGTCAAATGGTATGCATGATCAATGAGCGTTTTATTATTGGTTCAATGAGTATTCTATCATCATTCTTTCTAAAAAATTCGATAAAATATAAAATTCTAACACTGTCGTTGAAATATCAACGAATTATCAACAGAACGATACCAATTCATCTTCGCTTGTTGAAAATCAGCAGTCTCAACAGACATCCCAATCGGAGCACCATCAGCAGCAGCAACAACAGCAAAAAGATGGAGAACAGCAACAACAGCGTGATCAACAGAGACAACAACAGCAACAATGTTTACAGTACCTTATCCAATCACAACATCGACAGCAGAGACAAAACCAAATTGGAACAACGAATCCCAGCTCACCACAGACCCCGAATTCATGTTCATCGACTGCAAGTACAATGATGGGGCAATTGATGGGTGCATTGAACAATACTGCGCTGTTAGATGATCTAAATATTAATATTGAAGGCCTCCATGGCGGCTTCGACTGCAACGTAGATGAGGTAAAGACCAGTTATATTCCATAATTTTGTTTCAACTGGAATTCATTCCGACCCTCAATGTATTTTTTGAATTGATTCGATGATTTTAGGTCATAAAACATGAGCTATCAATGGACGGTACGTTGGATTTCAATTTCCAACATAGTATCATTGATTCATCATCGATTGACATAAGCGATAATGATATTACTCAAGGGAACGCCATATTACCGAGTAATCAAGTTACATCGTCATCAGCAAGTGCACCAACGGCCGTCTATCAAACTTCTACCACCGCGGCACCCACTATTTCACCATCTTGGGTTCATTAACAGTGGCATAAAATATGTCGGGCATCCAGGATCATCTCATTTCCTATCATTGAGTCGCATCTCGCGCATCACGGTACGTTATATTATGGTTCAAAAAGCTCGACCGGTTCTATCATGTGAAAATTAGTTGGTGATTAATAATTATATTTGAGAAATTCTTGATGTAGGTATTTGACAAAATAATGGCATGCTAGTATTGATGACTCAGAAACAAACATTTGTGATTAGAAGTGAAAGTCTGCATGTTTTCGAAACGAAAGTCTGATTATCACCTCCTCAGAGATAGGAAGATCATCAACTATCAATTGAACTAAAAGTCAGGGTTACCGTCATATCAAAGGGCATCATTCTGGTGAAATCAGTACCTGCCCTGCATAGCATGTCTTAGAATAGACGTCGTAGGTTCCCCAATTTCGAAAGTTTCATACATATCATTGATTTCGCTGTTCCCGAAGTACCGATAAGGGGTTCCAGTCTAATAATTTGCTATTCGCGGGATGTGAACCGTATACACGGATATCGGTGAATCGTAATATGATAGAAATAAACATTTTACACAATTATTTTATACTTGCGTTACTAGTAAAAGATTTGAAATGTTCATTCCGCACTCATGAATATACGACATACTCCTGAGTTTTGTCTCACTATATCGATTCATAGATAACCTAGAAGAGGAATATTCACGAAGCATTTTAATAAATGAAGTCCGAGTCGGTGCCAAGGTTACGACTATCTTATGAAATGCTATGATTGCGATTCGTAAATAGTGTTAATCCATCGCCATTTTTAGGTTATCATTCGATCTTCCAAATTGAGAAGAACAACTTATTATTTTTTCCATTTCGTTATTATTAGAGATTAAGTCAGTCGATAACGCAATTTGTATTCTTATATTAATCACATTCCAAGCTACTCTTCCGTACTCGTCATATGAAGGAAATACAAATAAAAAATTAAAGATAAATTACGTTGTCGTCGTTTCACACAGGGTGTAGAGGTTAAGGGGCAAGGTGAGAGATGGAAGAATAAGTGCAAGGATGGTTGCTGGGTTACACCGGAAAAGATGGGAGCAAGTGTTCAGAAACTTTTCTTGGGGTAACTTTATAATTCTTGTGACGCTTTTGGAGAATGAGATCGACGGGAGTTAGGAAAGTGGAGAGTACTGTATGTATAGTGAAGTAGTCAAGACCAATCGCTAGCATTAAGGTGGCACACTGGCGCCAGCCATGTCTTCCGCAATCGCCGGTGACTCTTAGACGCGTTTGAGTTTTCAACTAAGCTTCATATATATATATATGTGTGTTTTATATTTTTTGCCTATATATTTATCAATCTTCATTTTCATTCTTCGTGTAAAGTTTACTATTCTCAAAATACCATGAGTTGTCACAAACCAGCTTTCCGGTATTATCTGTACACATTTCTACTTCACGACATATAATTGGAGCATAAAATTGTGACATAAGTAATGAGCGATGGAATTTGAAAACTGTCACTATTTGGTGGAAAGTTTATCATCAGCATCTGACAACGTAATAGTAACCTGATTTGCAAGAAATGCTTGAAATTGGATTGATAAAAATTATTATAGTGGCAGAATCAACACAACTGCAGGATGCGGAGCCGCCGTCGAGCTGTGTCCACAAGGAATGAATGATGCAAATTCGATTTGACGAGCGCGCATAGCCACCGCTGATTTTCATCCGCTGATCGACTTTTCGTTCTGCATACATCCCCACTCATCCTGTGAACCCCATATCCTTTTTGTGTGAAGATTCATGTAGACATCAAACATGGACATTCTGTCTTCATCCAATAGAATTTCAAAGTTAGCTAAACTAATGTACTGATATACGTGCCAGACACCTGTTGCATGCAGTTGTGTTTTCGTAGTGTTATGGTATGAAAGACATTTTCACAAGAACGCGAAAACTAAATAAAACAATTCCAACAATGCATCATAGTGAACTCTTCTATCATTACAACAAATTATTCTCATGACACTCAATTATCTCGAGGACGAAAGAAAAATTATCGGACTATGGAGATATTTTTCGTGACACTTCTTACAAGAAAATACTGAATGAATGGAATGCAACAAGCTACATGGTGTATGAGCCAAGTAGCCAACCGACCGTTGGCACCGTTTTCGCATTTATTTTCCTTTGCATGACTATAAATCTCATTCGCCCATTGTTAAGTATCAATATTCTGCATTCATATAGCAAACATTGTGCTATTCAATATACCTCTTATTTTTTTCCTATCCCCTTTTCCTTATTCTCAAATCTCTTTTGGAAATTATGTTATTCATCTTGTTTCAATGAATAATTCAGATTTTTGTAAATTGTATGGAACATCGGTAATCGATAGAGAAAAAAGAACCACAATTTGATATAAGAATTCGCAATGTTCAATACCATTCCTCAGCATTAATCCCAAATGTTCATACATGTATGTACGTGATTCTTTATTGACGCATTTTTCGTGGATGCGTGTGTAACATTATGGACGCCTACACGGAAAATTTATAAATGTTGCTCCATTAGAGTACGTGGTGAATTCATGTTTACTTTCCGTTTGTAGAGGCAATGGTATAGAATGTACAGCATCTATACATGTAGAGCATGCGAGTTTATCAGTATAGGTGAAGGTGGCGGTGATGAAGCGACTGTGGGAGTAAGATGCGCTTGTCCTAGACTCAGAGTGGCTAGACATTGTGGCACCCGGAAACCTGACGAGTTTCGAGACTTCTTGAGAGTTGACACAATCGCCACTCCAATTGAATAGGATATGGTAGAAAGGAATCAAATTACAAACAATTGATGTTTTTCCTTTTTGGACGAAATCAAACTCATATGATCATAAAATATTCTCCATAATTCGTACTTACCGTGAAATTTATTATCAATGTCAGACTTCACAGATTGAGAATCACACGAGTGAATCTGAGACTTATTTTGTGATGTAGCTATCACATGGTGCAAATATTTGATTTGAGAAGTCGAAAAAATTGTGATTGGAACTTTATACAAATTATGCTTTATGTAACAATAAGAATGGAGACGGCGCCGATTTAACAAATTCCATTAGCACACAAGTTGGCTGATGATTACTTCAGCGCTGAACTCAGTCTCTTTTCTTCTTCTCTTCACTTATGCCGCCGTCTCCAAAGAAGCACCTCACTTTGTATTATTAAGACACACTGTCCAACGTCTTATAGAAACGGGCGATGATAAATTTCATGGATGGCTCTATGCCAAGTAATAATTATTTAATTGATCCTATCCGTTTGAAAGTCTCATTCACGCAGGCAGACTTAATTTTTCAGAAAACATTGCGCATATCAGATCTTTTTTCCGTCGCTAATACAAATGTCTACAATTGTCTGTTCCAACCATAGTTTAACTGATTCTTTGCCCAAACTTCATTTCACAATCCTTTCACATTTAATTGAAGTTGTCTGTTGTTTTTAAGCAAGAAAACAAGGAAACTGTAGAAAAAAAAATTACAATCAGTTTCTGTGCACGCATATAACTCATCCATGGGTAGTTAACGCGGAGGATTGAGAAACATGTTCAGTGGGTTCGAAATCATATTTTCGTATGTATACACGCACATATATACACACGTATATATCAGAGTCATAAGTTGTAAAGTTTTTGCAAGGCGCTTATTCTCTATTCTTAACTTTATATAGCTATATACATGCAATAGAGTTGGATAGATAAAATTGAAGAGTGCATGAAAAAGAGAATGAGTATGACAAAAAAAAAATGATGAGAACAAAAAAAAAGGAGAGAGAGTAAGGAAGAAATAGAAAAAGGAGTCAGAAGAGCGGGACGGATGAGTGAGAGGTTGTGCAAAAGGCGCAAAAGGGGAGAGGGGTGAGTTATACCTTACAGTACCACAGGAAAGAGAAAGAAAGTGCGGGGGGAATAAGCCAAGTGGAAGAATATGCGGCTGCAAGGAAGACCGCGCCCGTCTCCAATATTTCAAACAAGGAAGACGATCGAGACTGTGTGTGAGCGACCACTTGAAATATTTTGTCGCCAGTGCAAAACTTTTAGACTCGGGCAAACTGAAACATGCTGACGTAACCATAAAGATGGCCTGATGGCGGGTGGAAACTATGAGGAGGAAGAGGAACTGTACGAAAACTCTGGCGAACGATTGGTGAAAGCCAGCTCATCCGTTTTTATTCATTTCCGCGCGTGTATTCCGCATTTATTTCATATGTGCTTCTCTATACCACCGTAATGAATATGCAACAATCATATACGACAACTCCTCGAAACATTTATCGAACAATTATTCACCTCAATGTGGGCAAGTTGCATGGAAGAACAATTAAGTCGTTCAGTAGATAATGAGCCATTTTTTCCATTCCGATATATGTCAAATCGAATTTGCAGCAAAACGGTAATGAACCAAATTCTTTGAAAATATTAGAGGACGATTTGTATTGATCATATCCCCCATCGGCTGAGCTCTTTCAAATTATTTTTCTTATGATTCTTCATGATTTTTCATTCTCATATGGTGGGGTTGATTACTTTCATGAAGATTAATTCTGCATGGCGCGCTTGGTATTAGTTGGGCTTTCAGTACACGACAATGTCGTCAAGATTTTAGCGTTAGAATGCGTCTATATTTATATGTGTGTGTTAGAAGGGATGGCTGTGACAAGGGTTGAGGAGTATAACCCCACTGGCGCCAGGAAGGCGCGCCACGGCGCCACGTGGCCATCTCCTTCTCTTCTCGTGGACCAATTCAACCGTTCTCTGCCTTTTCGCTATCTATACAAATACATGGTTCATATATGTATATATACGATTGACACTATAGGGGAAAACATCACTTTCCCTTCCCATATATACCTATATGCGTACATAAACTGATACCCAATGCATTCACACACATTTCACTGATTCGCCATTCCCGATGTATACACACATCTATATATGTTTGATTATTTATCGGCGTTTTATCTTATTGTTGCTCGTCCTCTTCTCCGATTGCTTCATATTGACTATTGCCCCCGATTTTCGTATTTTTTTTCGCGTTCCAATATCGATATAAAGAATTTTACAGGTACTCGGTACAAGGGAATGAACGATCTATTAGCTCCATCGCGCTTCATGTCATCACAATTGAATACAAATCAAATAGCGCAGGAAAAAAAAGTGTTTGGAAGGGGGGTACATTCCGGAAAAAAAAGGTAAATTGATGAAAAAAAGATAGTAGAGAAACTAAAATATATTGGCACATGGTGGTTGAAATTCGTTCGTGAGGGTATATGTTAAAATCTCTATCTGTGCAGTGAGGAAGGGCGCGTAATATATCACACTGCATGGTTATACTTCTCCTCACTTCAATTTTATTTTTTTTTTTAAGTGCAGAATGATTAACGTTTCGTGATCGCAGTAATAAACTAATGCCATGGCAATCTACTCGTTAATTCCCAACTGGAAAAATGAATCGAACAGTGCGCAGTGGAAAACTGTAGTTTGCATAGATATAGTTAAAAAATATTTTGCCATCAATCGAATTTGCGTAAACAATGATATGAAAGAGTTCATCTTTATAATTTTAGCTTTTTTTCTTTGTTTCAGAGATGGACCTACAAGATTGTGAAATAGATCGGCTTGTGATAAGATACAGAAGTTATAATTCTAAATTTCGCCGATGTACGTAATTGATGGATGTCAGACGACGATACAATTGATGCGCTAATCATACGTTAACATTATCATTAATTAACTCAGTTTTTCTTATCAACATCGTTTCTCAGAAGAATTTCCCTGTTCCTTCTATCTTGGAAACATCAAAAAAATGTTGAAGCGTGACAGTTTTGTCGATTTTTCTGTGTGGATTAATTGTATAATTGTGAGAACATGGAAAACGGATACATAAACAGATGAATTCTGATATGATTTTTTCAACGAAAAATAAATTGAAGAGAAATAAATCGATAATCTCGAATCGACTTAGTCTACATAGAATATGGAAAGATGAATGAAAGAGGCGCTCGAATGATATTGTTCGAATGTATATATGAACACATCCTCGATAGTTGGAATAAGGGATCCGAAGAATAAAAAAAAGTTGAATGAGAAAAGGCCTTGGTTTGCAAATGTTAGATAGAAAATAAAACAATTTTACATGTAGGGCAATTTATATAGTGACTCCGTGTATATTTGTTGATGCATATGTACTACATGTTTGTCTATAGATTATAGATAGCAAAAAATGTATATCATCTATGTATTTGCGATGAAAAAATTGTGGATATGATAGAGAAAATTCATTTTTATCTGCCGTACCATTATAAATATAGAGATATAGTGTAGGGCAATGTAGGCAATATTATACAAAGTAGAAATTATGCCAAAATGACCGACCTCATAGGATAACGTTATTTTTCGATAACTTGTTTTCTTTTTCAGCTCCAAAACATAGCCGTACTGTAGTGTAAAATACACTGTGTGTGATTCTTTCCATATAGAGAATTCAATTGTGAAAAAAAAAGAAACGCAAACGAGTGAAGAGTGCACACTACATGTCTACCGTATTTTTACACTTAATCGAATATCTAAATCAATATATATGTGTGGGACAGTGATCGATAGTTCCGATTGTATAGTGCATTACTACTATTATTGCAATGATTACATATTGTTATTATTTTTGTTTTGTTTTTATTTTTTCCGTTTGTTATTCTCCTGTTAGGGATGTTCTGGTGATAGAAGTTACTCGTTATATTCTCGATGTTAGAGTTCAAAAAAAAAAATATTTGTTAAGATAAAATGTTGAAGACGAAGGAAATTCAAATTGTGAATAGGTATAAATTTGCGAGATAATAATACACGAATCTAATTTATGTCTTAAAAGGGATACAGGTCATGGATTTTTGGATATTTGTTGGGCTATATCTAGAAAAAAAAATACGAGTTAATCAAATGATAATAATGCCAATTGAACAATACAATAAACAAATTGGATCGATATGAATGATGTTGAGAAATTGCAAGTGTGATAATTCCTTGAACTTGGTTTCCGTCTTATTTCTATTCATCGGGTATCTGATTATTCGATCGATATTATGGCCACTAATTAATGGTTTGTCATTCGATATCTTGTTGGAGTCCTATTCTATGTCAATAACTCTGAACGCAAATCATCTACAAAGAAAGTGTACATTCATATCTTCATACTGTGGATGTTGAAGTAGTACAAAAGATCGTTGCTGCGCCTTTTACACCCTATAAAGACAAAGCCGATTTCATGAACAGGAATGAACTCTCTGGGTGTATAGTAACCACACATAATGTGACACTTCATTATTAAATGATGGCAAATCCCTGCAATTCATCGTGTGGTGATAAGAGAGGACCTTCAATATTGACTGCTGCATGACAAGAAGTTTTTTGTATCGATTGAAAATTTGTATCATCTGATGCTTAGGTAGAGAGTGTGAACTATTTTTCTAGAATACATTGGTAGATGTCGTACGATGTCATTTCTAGCATCATTACCACGATGACTCAGAAAATGTTAAACCTCCTCCATGCGGGATAGACTTGACGTCACATGGTGAATACCTGAATGCGCATGACAGGATCAGGATTTGTCTCCCTCCCTTGCCAGAATATCCCAAAGGAACCAAGCTCTGAACACCCCAAGTGAGCCAGTCGACTGGATATCGTGTTCAGACGTTGTTCTAACAGAACACGTCAAACGAAAGGCAACCCAATCAATCGTCAATCACATGAATATTCTCAAAACAAAAAATGACAACCATCGATAATATCACGCACATTTGACACAGGTCCTCACACTCTCCTTCCTTCTTCTTCCCACAATTTCGTTCTTCTTTACTGATTTCTCATATTGTCAAAAGTACCAACTATTCTTTTTGCTCGTGTCTTTTCTATCAATCCTTTGATTCACCTATTCATTCTTTGTCATTCTTCACATGAATGTCTCATATATTCCAATGAATTCTCTATTCCAAAATCTTCACACATGATCAATTTTTAACAATTATTACATGAAAATATAAGGTATAATTATCACCTGATAGAACAATAGACTGCACTCAACGTTGAAATACCAAAAGAGTTTGCTGGCGGTGTTGGACTGAATTCATTCAAAGGTGAGAGCGGTGCTCGCGTTTATTTTATACGCGTTATTGCCAATCGATTGAATGTTCCATTTTCCTTTGTGTTCGGAGTACATAAATCTGAATTTTTCCAACAATGATCCATTGTCTATATAAACTTATAATACTCAGCCGAATGATTGCAATAATTTGAAAAATTCCAGATTACAATGACTGGCACGAAATAAGCTTAATTCGGAAAATTCGTCCACGAAAACGGAATATAGAGCAGCAACAATAATGGGTAAAGGTGATAAACGGGGTGGTGTTGTTCAACGTACCGACGGTGAGCATTATCGGATCAATTCTACAACGCTTACTACTCTGCACTTACACATACTGAGGTTGATAATATTCACAGTTGTCCCTTTCTGGACAACAATATTCCTATTTTTTCATCGAACTCGCGTAATAATTAAGAACCTCTGTTCGTGCCCACTCCATGATTGTTCTCCGACACGGATTTGGATCCCAATTCACTCCAGGACATCCCATGTACTCAAAACATTTTGTTAATCGCCGAATGTCCACATTGCTAGGGCAACATTGGACGATTGCCCAAACACAAGCACTTGGTGACGTTTTTAATGGTGACTCAGTTCGTGGCGACGGGAAATTTTTCACTACCAATCCCGAATTATCGGGACTGATTACCTGTCACATACATGAATAGAATTCATTACTACATTCCTTTACGGTCACAGAATGTTTGTTTGTAAAATGTTGTTATACAAGAATATTGTTTAAACTTACTGGGAACATGATATCGTCATCGAAATTGCCTCGCGACAAAAATGGCGGTGGTGTTCTTGTTGATGGTATCGATGAATCTGCAGGTGAAAATGGACCTCTGGTAATTATTATCCTAGCTGAGATAGGGAGGTTGTTGATCCGAAATTCTTCATTGGTCAATTTCCTCGGACCATCGTATTTACGCATCGAGATAGCTGATTGTTTTCGTTGCATCAAATAATGATCCTTCCCATCATCTGTACCGTACCGTGATTCGCCATGCTCCGAAGAAATCATTGGCCGGTAGTCTCGTTGATTGTCATTTGCCCTCCTGTATGGGACAATAACTGGTCGATTACGCGCAATATAATCTAATAATTTTTTTTCTCGTTCAGATTGCAATTCCATTGATTGATTCTCGTCTGCATCACGGGATAGCTCATTTGACGAATAATCATTGCTAACACGATTGATATTACTAGTTTTCACTTCATCACTCGACACGTAACCTTCATCTTCAGCGAAGCCCCAAAGTTCATCATGATGATGAGAACGTTTACTGCGCGTCCCAACATCGCCACGAGTTGGAATTTCTTCCTGATGATTTACGATTCTTGGTGATGATAGCAATGGATTCATATCACCCCTTTGTTTTTGCTTATTGGATTCTAGAAGTTCTGAACCAGTTAACTTTCGCTTCAGTTTTAACAATTCATCCATTTCCTCGTAAAATTCCTCACCATCTCGATTTTCATATTCAATATCGGGCAAATATATTGGTATTATCCGCGGATCTGACGTATCCTTGTCCTCAATATACCTATAATCCTCGACAATTTTTTGTGCAGATGTTATTGGTGATGACAATTGACGTCGTCTCTTAACAGCCAGTAGCTTGAGTCGTTGCAGTGAATCTTTCGTGTTCCCGTGATGCTCTATTTTTAACCCATTGTTATAATCACTGAGTATTTCTGTCGACAATGGCTTTGTCGTTGATGAATTGGTACCTTTATCAATCACAGATTCTTTGTCTGATACTCCCGATTCGTCTATTTCTGCAAAGAATACGTAGAGTTTATATCAAATATGTTAACAACGATGATGAAGGAAGAATGCTGATTTGCAACATATTATGATATTGTTCACGGTATTGTTCCATGACAATTTTCTATAACACCACAATTGGCGCTGAAAATCAAATACTACCCCTTACGGATTATCGATTGCGATGAATGACTTTCCGCTTGGAAATTGTCTCGATTATGTGACACTAGCCGTTTGCTCAGGTCCAAGTTCTCCAGCCGTGCACTAGGCAATTTCCGAAAATTTTGTGCTCTCGTTGCATATTGATTATAAACAGTGGGGCCGATAGTAGCCGTAGTGTGATTAAAGTTGATATTCAATTCAGAACCGATTACGAGTGCTACTCGCATCAATGAGTAGACCACAATCAGCAACATAACTGCATAACAATGTCGCCCTATCATTTCGACACAATTTGACAATGACTTTCAAACGTACCGCTGTCATATTCATTGAAGTATTATGCAACTTCTTACATACCTGCCAGTCGAAATGAACAAACAATGACTGATAATTATTCGTTGGCTGAAAAAGGAACCACCCGATAATATTGATTGTTGCGAATGGTTTCAATCGTTAGCGAAAAATATATAGACATGGATGTGGTCTTGACATGCTACTGACAAACCTCGAGCACCCAACTGAAGTTTAAATGGACCGTCTATCACAACTCACTTCTCTTTCCTATACTGTTTCTCTGATGCTTCCATTGACTTTCCTATATACTTATAGACTATATGTTGACGCTCTGTCATTCTTCTTTCCCCTCGTTGCTCAACACAAGTGTTAATGAAACTCATGAAATAGCTCCTCACCACACAACCGTTTGTCCCGTCTAATAAATTCGATACGTACATACTTTCACTGTACAATCTCGTGATTCGAACTTGTATATACTATTTTCCGGGAAATTCCCGAGGAAAAATAATGCTTCATAATTGCTCATCATCGACATCATTCGAGCAATTGAACGTACATGTCATGATTATGAAATCAACACATGTGATTCTTTAATCAACTCCTTAAAGTAGAACAAGGTAAGAAGAAATGACTGCAAAACCACCAATAATATTCTCAATTACAAATTGATAATCTATAAATTGAATTTGCGAAGGAATATTTATATACCTGGCTATGGAGGTATTGATAGGCGCATTTATGGGTAAATACGTCAGAGGACAATGTAATGTTTGTCCATGATGCATACACGTGGTTTGTGCAAAAGCTGTCAAAGCTTTGCGTTTCATCGCATACCATATATGTCCCTCTACGTACGGTGACCTTCTGTCTCATCAATCTCACCACAAACTCTGGCTACACATCTACAGAAATGTGGCATCCATATATGCAATAACCTCTCGCGCAACCGTATGCTTCGACATATGATATATGTATGTGTGTGTGTGTTGAGTGAAGATATTCGTAGATATACAACTTTGTTTGTTTCACACAAACCGAATCTATGTATAAATATAACAATATGAACCGTAATGCTGTTTTGTTGATATCTGTATTTATTTGCAGCCGGCTCTAATCTTGTAGGAAAATTCACGCAAAGCGTCAGAAGAATAGTTCAAGATGTCAAGGACGAAGGAACGTCGAGTAGGTATACGTGTAGAGTACTTTCCATTCATTGTATCGGCACTGACTTTCAGCTAACAGTTAAAATAAAATGAGCGCAAGTGTGTCCGAGGGAGAGCGATGTTGAGCTCAAGTGCAACCCACACTTTCTTGGCGATTTTCCAAATGCAAACTTGTTGCCTCCAATATATATAGCGCGAACCGAAACAAAAGATTTCCATTGCTGTCACGTGCAAATGTGAACTAGATAAAATTGCTATTGAAATAACACATTTGTGATTACAATGTTGATCAATAATAATACCTAGATGTGTACATACAAATGAATGAGATTCATTCAATTGTCTTCAATTAGGTGGGCAAACAAAAGAAGAAATAATTGAGACAAACGAACGATTACGTGCAGTTAGAATTCGGCTTGATGTAAGTTACGAAACGGCAAAACGCGCCTTGGTTGATTTGATGCAGAAGTACACTGATAGTAAACAAGTGAGGAATATATTCCAGCGTTATAATCTTCTCAAGTCCATGATAAAGGTGAGTATATAGAATTCATTGAAGCATCCCCCGTCTTACATGCCATGAGATGAAATAGCGTGTTGACGATTGCAAATATTTTACAGGATGTCATCAAATTAGAGACGCAATACTGGACCCTCGTAGACATCCCGAGGCAGGAGAAACAAGAAACAGTGCCAGCATTCGTTTTGCGTGCTTGCACCATAATGGAAAAAACGCATAAAAGTGGTGAGGGTGTGAAAACATCAGCACGATTAGCGGAAGAAGCAGAAAGCAAGCGTGAACGTGTCGATCGTTTAGAAAGTAAAACTTGTCACCATTTTCCCTACTAGAAAAAAATAATGTGCGAATATTTACGATCTGAAATGTTTCCGTTGTCTACTGTTTTTGTGTTTCATAGGTATGACAACAGCACAAATCGAAACCGAGAATACTCAGATGACAAACGACTTGTACAGATTGTTGAAGAAATATACAGGCTTGAGGAATCTTATCAAGGATCTGAAGGTAATATAACTTGTTTCCAAACAGTAATAAAAGGTCGGAACAAATTTTACCATTACTTGTACTCTGGTCTGGGAAGAAATGAGCTGTAGTTAATCGAGTATTTCTTATTGAAATAACATTTGCTCCATTCTGTTCATCAGGAAGAATACAACAGCTCCAAAGTTTATCCGTTATTTCCTCGTTACACAATACTGAAGGACATGATCAAGGATATAATGCATAATCCCGATTACATGGAGGTATGTCATGAAGTTGATCAAGGATAGCGTCCAGATCCCCTCCATCGGTCGCCACGTATGACTCTGTAAGTTATCATAATTCATTGAAAACATACGAGACCGGGCTGAAGGGGAATGAGCATCAATCAACCAATTATATATCCATTTATCCGAATATTCGATCATTTTTCTACCCGTGAATGATAGTTATCGTTACAAATTCATCTTGAAATCATGATCATTGAGTTAATTTTCGGCTGATATTGCACCCATCGCATTACAATCGATTATAAATTGAAGCGTCGTAGTATGTCAAGTAGTGGCGAGAACATTAGTATAGAATCAAAACGCCAACAATATTCGAAGCATATAATTATCTTTGACATGATAGTTAGTCACTAATTTCATTTCTATCAGTATTAGCTTCATTATTGAGATAGTGTATTTGAAGAATAGAAAGTGTTTTCTAGTGGCTAAGTAGTATCAGAGGTTAGAAAATTTCATGTTCATATATGTAGAAATAACGATGATGGTTGGTTTAGTAAATCAATTTATTTCGCTTATATATGAGAACACCTCTTTGACATATCAATGATTTCACTTGTTCCAAGTAATTAGAAATATTGACTAATAACCCATGAGACTATTTAAGAAATAATTCTAATCATATCTATACAAATATATACAAATAATCAAAAATTGAAAAGGAATCAAAGAAATATATACGTAATATTTACACGATATATGCAATAAATATATGTATAGTTTATTTGAACGAAAAAGAAACAAGTTCATTAGTGAGATACCATACGATGTATAATGATTCAATTATTCATAATTAGCATAACGTAATAGAACTCAAGCATTCTCGTCTGTTCGATCATGACCCGTACACTGGTCATGATTGAAAAAAGTTGAACCGGAAGTAGAATAGGTAGATAAATTGACTACAACCTAGTGCATGTCGCACCATTGCACAGTCAGATTATGACGACTGGCTGGAAGTCGAATTTCGTCAGAAAAAAATCATTGGGAGACCCCACACTACCAATTTTATATGACATCGAAATTTTCTCAAAATTGATGGCAAGAAAATTTTCATCCTTTATTTCTCGCAAAAATTTGCATATCCGCGAAAATGTTTGCAGTCGATGCAGCACGAAATTCCATAGCGTAAGCATTTCTTGTATTTAACGACAAAGCTGCTCACACATTACGCCGCTGAACTGCAGTTGCTGTTCTCGTGTTACCCTTTCATTACAGGCCATGCATTCACCACCTTGCATACTATTGTTATGCTGATTCGATATCATCGCGACGACTGCTTCTGACACTTTTGTCACCTAACAATTCATCTACTATCATAATACAGTGTAGTGATATTCATAATTTATATAACATTTGATGGACTCGAACAATTGGATGAACGCATAATGGAGATGAATACGCTCCCACCTCAAACTCCGATATGGTGTTCGGCGAACTACGAGTATACAACAAAGATTATAATGGTCATTTCAAACAATAATAAACTTTTACTTCTCTATCACTGAATATGTATATACATATACATATTATTATTATGTAATACAGAATGCGCAGAAGCCTGGGATGCCTGGATACTATATGATAGGATTCTGCAATTGTTAGTTAGTAGAGTGTTCAGTACACTTCGAAAGCAGAGAACAAAAGAAAACGATTTGAATGGTGAAACATATGTGTATCGTTTACGAACATTCCACGTAATTTGTGATCTTTGCAAATGTCTCATTCTATAATGGACATTGACTCCATTAGGAAAGTGAAGTTCCCAAGCGTGTTGTTTAGTCGTATAAATCAGTTAAATCACTCTATAGTTTGCCATGAAAACTACATTGATGTGGGCGACCAAAAATTCATCTCACGTAATTCTGATGGTTCGGTATGAAATACAACTGAATGAGATGATGTGCTCTTCTTTGTTTGATGAACTTTCTCATCACTCAAATATGACAAATTTTGTGAAGAAATAGACTTTTTTCGATGAAGACTTTTCAACTTGTCAATATCACTCGGCTCATCTCCCTCTTCAATCTTATCACCTATGACTTCACGTGATTGGCTCAGTATACTAGACAATAACCATCCACCTTGATATTTATCTCGATCTGGTATAAAGGCACCAGTAAAAAATCGATTTCCTTTCATGCGGCGTCGTGATTTTGGCGAACTATCAGGTGTGGATATCGGCGTTGTAGTTGGACTGACGGGTAGCGATCTACTTCCTATTTTCAACTCACTACTTCTATCCATTTGTTCGTCACTGCGAGCTGGATCCATTTTGTTACCTAGAGCCCTGGTCATTATTTGATTTGCTACATGAACGATGGATTTTCCGCAGAGCGCTGGTTCCCCATGAAATCCATCATCGGTCCCTTGTGATTTCGCAACTGATTTATTACCAGAACTGGTTGGTTTTTTCTTCTCTCGACCTATTGGATTTGAGATGTTATCATTCTTAACAAGAAAGATATAATCATAAATAATGAAAAGATCTTCAACCTTCGACAAGAGCGGTTGGAACAAATGGCTGACATGGTAAAGGATGTCTGCTAAAGTCGATTCGTGCAACACTTTCGAGTTTTTTTATCTGAGCATTTGGTTCAGACACAACATTTTTTCCTTGTTTACGCAATACTGTGTTCATTGAATGGAATCCATCTTGACGTGTTATCTGCGTTGATGAATTAACTGATTTTGGATGGCTGATGTAGAGGAAACTGTCGTCATGAGATGGTGGACTGAATGCACTCTGATCAAAATCGAATCTGAGTGTAATAAAGCAATGCTCAGAAATTATTATTGGCATCGACTCAGGAACATTTATAGTACCACAGCTCTCAAATAGTTTGTTATGTGTACATGATTTCAATGAAGTGCGATTACGTCAGGCTGTCATGCGCATATACATCACATACATACGCACTTGCGACTCATGCGTATCCTCACACACTTCCATGCACGTTCATCTGCCGACTCAAGTGTGGGTTATGAGTGTGATAGATACGATGGATTGTGACGCTATGGTGATCATAAATAATTTACTTAATCATACCAACTTACCTATTGTCCACTTTTCCTCTCATCCACTGTGGTAACGATATGCCATTACCAAGGGATCTATCGGTTGGATTGGACGAGCCCATATTTTTGTAATTTGTTCTGATCTCACAATTTCCTTCGGAATTATTCCGTGGAACTTTATTATTCGATATCGTTGTTGGATGTCTATGTCGGAGGTTCCTGTATGATGTTGCGATGCCCAGTCAATATGTCAATTCGTATATAGAATCATACGATCCCTTCTACAAACTCGTTTTTATACTCATGCTACCATTTTCCTGTAATTAAATGTGAATGAGTATGGCGTTATATATGAAATCAGAAGTCTTCTATTGGAGTTATTCCCAGAGAATGAAGACAACAATAACACACTAGGGTAAGTACATATGTGGTTATGTTAATGTATTTCAATCAGAATTGTACTCCGTTGGGATTACTTTACCCGGATTTTTTCATTGATCGTTGAAGTTATCATATTTGACTCCATAGTTGTATCCCCATGATCCTGTTGTTGAAACAGCTGTGAGTGACAAAGGTTTTGACATCAACTTCGTTTAATTAATAATAATGCTCGGAATCTAGACCTCTGTCGCCCTCATATGATAAATTCATCCAATACTCGTTGATACCAACCGCGATAAACACTTTTACACGTCAGGACAAAAGATAATATCATCATTGCGCCTGACAAATTTCATCTGGCCCTAACCTATGGAATTGTGTTGCACAAATGAAATGTGGCAGGCACACCAATAAATATATCAACCTGATATAAACAATAGCCAGATTTGAATGATCGCACTTTTCCCGACAACACTCACCATATTTCGAGAGTTCAGGTTATTTTCCAAAATTAATTCAACAACATACAATCAACGTTTCAAAGTGGCAATTAAGTATTCCGCAGCTATTACGACTGTATTATCCGAACATTTCTTAGAAATGACAGGATATGCTGATTTCCAGACGGAATCGAGCTAAGTATTACAAATTGTACTATCCATTCGCGCGATGATGCATCCGATTTGAATATCTATTCGCATCACGTTACATCACAACAAACTGATATAATAAAAATGTGGAATGATGGAAATGAATGATTTTAACCCCAGAGGCGAATGTCGAATTTGTACTGGAAATATTCTCTACGACTCGTTAATAGTTTTTGGGCCATATCGAAAAATTTGGAGAAATTATCACTTCGATGACATTGCATGCATTCGTGGCGCAAAGTCACCAGCCTGAATCTATGCTGCCAGATCGTGTCGAAGAAACCCCCCACTTTCCTACTAAACCAATGGAGAGTCCATTGGGAAATTCTGAAATTGCTGAAATTCTTCGGCCCGATCTGTCAGCATGAGCCTGAGTGCGCAGGAACTCATTGCTGATTTCCGTTGTAACTCACGATCATATGTATTCGCATGCGCACATAAGATGGTGAAGGTGCTCCATAATCGGGGTAACTGTTAATAGAAAACGTATCTGTGATACTACAATGAAGTTAGCAGAATCATTTCTGGTCTACATTATTTTTGTATTGATAGTTATTCCCCTACGCATGCAAAAATTTATTAGCTGAGGCATCGATGTCCCTGACTGTATTTGAAATAGAGGTATTGTGGAAGGTAGAAGTATCTCCATCTACCTGACATATTTTCATAATAGAAACTTAGCGCCATACATCGATGCGCCATATTGCGGCGAGTATGTGATGAACAAGTGAGACACAATCGGAAAATTCTTTCTGGACTTCACGCGTCAACCTATTGACGTAGGTGAGTTCGATCCGTTACAATCTGACTTAATCTTCATCTTAGAACATCTGTAAAATGTGTTATTATTCTTCCCTCGGAAGGATGGATTTTATTCTGTTGTGGCACAAATATATTTTTGTATTTGATGCAATTATTGTAAAAAAATTGGAGCAGGCAAAAATGTGATAGGAATGAGTAGCATGTGCTGCTATCCACAGACTCATGCTATGTGACCACGTTCTGCAAATTATTAGAATCGTTCTCTTTTCATTTTGTTAAAAGTGCAATAATGAAAACTTTGTCGTTTTCCATATTGTAGATTAGTGGAACAAAATGAAGTTCAACAGTCTTGTTTCGGCTTCGAGGCGAAAAAACCGTAAACGACATTTTACGGCACCATCTCATATACGTCGCCGGTTGATGTCTGCTCCTTTATCAAAAGAATTGAGACAAAAGTACAATGTCCGCTCTATGCCAATTCGTAAAGATGACGAAGTTCAGGTAATACATTTTATCCAACATTTCAAACTCCAAACGTAATAACAAAACCACAACGTCGATGAACAATTACAATACAAACATACTTTTATAGGTTGTACGAGGACACTACAAGGGGCAACAAGTTGGCAAAGTCATCCAGGTTTACCGAAAGAAATTCGTAATCTATATTGAAAGGATTCAACGAGAAAAGGCGAACAGCGCCAGTGTTTATGTTGGCATTGATCCATCGAAGGTATGCATTTTTCTTCAACGAGATTATACCTGTTCCACAATCTAATAGAATTGATTCAATGATGAACTGAAACCATTCACGAAAAATTAGAGAATTTTCTCGTTCTCAGCGGCCATTTGCAGGGTTTTCCTGCTGATAGGCCGTTGTTACAAGTTAGTCTCGATTAATGTAGAAGTTATGGCTCTGAAAACTATTCTTTTTTTACCAAGAAATGTTTTGTATGTCTTCGATTGGGATTATAATCATTTGTTCAATTTTCCTGTTATCTGTCAGACGGTGATTGTCAAATTGAAAATGGACAAAGATCGCAAAAAAATCATCGACCGCCGAAGCAAGGGTAGGGCTGCTGCATTAGGCAAAGATAAGGGTAAATATACTGAAGAGACCACGTCAGCCATGGAGACATCATAAACATCCTTTTCTGCCTATTTGTATTGCACGTAAATAAAAATCGTAAAACTATTTACACGAAGTTAGCTCTTACTCCTCTTGCCTGCCCCCTGCGCTGAGCACATGATGTTGAAAAAATCAATCAGATTCCAATCGAATTATTTCATTTCTTGCGTAAGCAATTTTTTGATCCAACATTGAAGGTAAATTACACTTAACATCTACTTTCAATATCAGGTACGCTGATTGTGAGTTAAAAATCTTTGCATGTTTTCTTATTTGAGATCGGAAAAACACCTTTAGATCTTCTATCAACATATATATCTGATACTGTCGCAACTTTTGTGGTCAATAATTGACAATATTAAGAATATGCCTTATAAGTGAATATTCACAAATTCGAGATTAAAGTCATTGGCGCGTCGCGGCAAGAGCACGCAGAATGTGCAAGAATAAATTTATGATATCTAGATATATGTTGATTGCGGCTAAGATATACTCTTCAGGCGATAATATGTGCATGAGCATATAAGTATCGTAGATGATAAATAATGCAAAAAGTAATGCGCCTACGATACTAATAATTATTTCCAAAGCCGTACTTTGGACGAATATTTGGATAATCCCACCAATTAGCAATGCCGCCAGTCCAGCAAACAATCTGAAATAACAATGAGAAATTCAGTGTGAATCGTGACATAATTTAAACCGCTAAATTCTGGTTTATATATTATCATTTTCAGTTACCCAAATCCTAGGAATGAAAAATCTCTTTTTGTTTGGAAAGCGTATGCAGTAAGTCCAATAACGATCGCTAATGTTATGAATAATGCTTCAATTACAATACGTGTATCGTACATCGTTACAATTGTACCAATAGTATACGATTGAATAAGAGTCTGTGAGAGAGTGAAAATATTAAAAAATATGATAAATCAATAATAGTCTAAGATAATGGGGGAAACGAATTTGATACTTACGAACGCACTAAGGAGGATTAAATTAGTTGGATGCTCTCGTCGTTTGAAATGTAAAGCAATCAATATTCCCATAGTGAGGAAGAATGATGTCCCAATCATCCAAGGACTGCAATTATCAATTTGTTTCTCATCTCTATATTTCGAAATTTGTGTGATAATTGTGCGAACACTGATTTCACTTACCTCTGCTGAACGAATAATTTGACAGAAGGTGTACACATGAATACTGCTGACACTACGACTGTCATGAGCAATTGAATACTTATCAATCCGTATACTTTCCGTAGAAATGCTGGCAACACAGATTCATTGAAATGATTAACACATTACTATTAACATTTGTCCGGGGATCACTTGTTATGATTCGCATTCATCTTACCCATCCTGATTCTAATATCGGCATTGTGAACATTGTTTCGGTATGCGAAATCATTTTGAATTCCGCCCAAAGATTCTTCTTTACCGCCACCTTCGATATCCTCTTCCATCAACAGTAGTGGTACAGACGTCATTTTTAACCTAAAAAATTGATTCGCTACATATCGAAAATCTTATCGTATAAATATATGAAATTTGAACTTTCCAATAGTCTGTGTAATTATGTGTGACGAATACTTCTGATTATGCGTGCTCGAAAGGGAAGGACACATTGACAGGTTTCGAATTTACAGAGGAATAATTTTCATTCGTGTGAAATAACTCACGAACTGACCCAACTTATTATTGGCTTCACAGCTGAACTAAATCCAAAATGTATGTGATATGATGAGAAACGTCAATTATTGAACATATGTTTCAACAACAAACTGCGTATACAGATCCAAAGGTATATATAATATATTATGTCTGGTGACTCGAAAATGTTATATGTGAAGTGAGTACCGTGTTCTCATATCTATCTATACAGCGCCCACTTCACACCGTCGTCTTGTGTTGTTGAATTCAAGAGATGGAAAGTTGATTACGTTGTTTGCATGCTATTCAATGAGGAAAGTATAAGGAACGTACAATGTCGAACGATTACTAATAAACATTTCCATCAAAAATCATTTTCTACTCATGATCACATTCATCATGTTCGATTATTCATTTATTTCTCATTATCTTCATTCATACTCTCTTCTTACGTCACAAATGTTCCTTTCCACTTTCATTTTCAGTGAGGATTTTTGGTTTAAAATGTTATCATTTTTACTACCGAAATTGCTACTGAGACAGCATGAGTCCAATACTAATGGATTGCGTCGTTTCAATTTGATTGGGAATGGCGTATATTGGTTCCCATCATGAGCAATGTTGGATATCAATTCGGTTGGGACGGGATTTGGTTCTGATGGTTTTTGTCTAAGAACAATTGTTGCTTTTGGTTTTATATTCCCTGCAATGAATATATTTATCAGTGAAATTGGTAGAAATTGCGTGACTACAATGACATTACCTATTTCATACGGTGTATCCATTTGTTCTCTCCCAAAAATACAACTTATATCCTCATTTTCCTTGCGATATGCTTGGTATTTATTTCCATCAATTAACACGCTATTCTTTTTTATTTTCATTCTTTTCCTTTGCAAGTCCTGATCGTCGAGTACCTGCAAATGAATATTCGAATATATTATCGATATTTATAGCTGTAGTGGACATTCTCCATCAGAATGATATTCGTAAATTTACTGATTTCGGAATTTCCATGAGGAATATGTCTTCATCATCTGATATATCTTTGGTCGTTAATGTTGATTCGTTCACGAGCTCAACCAAACTTTCATTCTCAATTAAATCATCGAGCTGTAATAAGAGTTTTTATTCGTGGTAATTTCAAAGATATTGAAAAGAAAAATTCATATGTGATAAACAAGTTACAGTTTTCATTCTTGTCAATGGCATGCCGCTCGTATGATGGACATCAAACTGGTCTCTCTCTACTCTGTCATGCAGATATTCATCCGTCAATGAATCATTGCCATAACGATTATGGATTCGAAGGTTAGTTAAGATATATTTCAGGGAATCGATTTCGCTAGGAACTGTTAGCGGTGTGCATGGATGATGGGATTTTTCTGCGTTACGTGCTTCGATATCAGAGACAGTCGTTTGCTCAGGAAAATCGTCATTTTGTCGATCTTTCATACTTGTCATTGACTCAATGTCATTCGTCCGTGCACCTCTGTCATCACGAAGTATTTTATATTTCGATGTAACAATTTCCGTACACGTCACTTTAAGCCGTGATTTTTTAGGTGTCGATGGCATTGGTTCAATAACTTCCTCAACTGTTACTTTTGGTTTTCTGACATCAACAACTCTATTGGAATTTGTGGACAAAGAATCGACTGAATCTTCATCGATTCCAGAGTCACCCGGGATTGTGACGATATCTGTATTATGACCAGGTGTTTCACTAAATTCCATGCTGAAACTTTCTGGAATATCCTCCGTCTCTGAGGGAACATCAATTTTGAGATCGGACAATTGGACACTGTTCATCATGTCATCGGTATTGTGTTCACTCTCAGATACTTCGTCTGAGCATTGGTCATACACCATATCATCGGTTGCATCTTCAAATGATTCATTTTTCTCGATTTCATCAAATCTATCGAATATCTCATCAACATCATTGTTTTTGTGATGAGTAGTGGCATCTGGGAAATTATGGCCATCATAGAAATCATCATTGCTGAAATAATCTTCGTCCGTGTCATCATCATTTCGTGCCATACGTGAAACCTCCTTCTTAATTGCAACATACTTTTTGTAACTATTGACACAGGACAATTGTCTGAGTTCTCGATTCAAAAGTTGAGTCTTCCGACGAATTCTTCTACGTGCAGTAAACAAGTGAGCTAGAGAACCGTCAATCATGCGATCACTGACATTGTTATTGATGGATTTCCACGATATATTTTGAGCGATCATGGTCTTCTACATGAAGATTTTTCTACCGCTCTCAAAAATCTTGTGTCACTTTGAGGAAATCATACAATATAACCTTTATTCGTAGTGTTCGGGATATTCGATCATCTCCATCTTTTTCTCATTGTTCAAATTGGTCTAAATCAGTGAAGCCAGATCGTGAGGGAATATTTTCCGTATGGAGAGGGCAAGATGTAGCTAGGATCTGGCTTCACTGATTTGAATAATCTCATTTACTGCTCACATCGCTATCGTATATATGGAGTTTGTAAAAATGGGCTCAGTGAAGTTGGTCCCATTTCAATTTTTCTTTCAATATTCAATTCTTCACAACTTTGTTTCGTTTCTTTGTGATTGTTCGATCATAAATATTGCTTGAATGTCAGTTAATTATTATTTCTAACTCGAAAAACAGTTATTCCTCTATGATTGCACTGGGTATGCGTATGCGTACAATGGAGTATGCAGGCTTATATGCGCATCACCAGTACCATGTCAAGGGGGCCAACTTAGGAATACAAATTTGTTTAACTATCAATGGATAAATAGAGAACGAACAAATAATTTTGATATTCGACAATCATAAACGAACGACGAAAAAATGATGTAAAGTTGGGAAAAATTAAAAATTGAAAAAAAAAACATTGAAGTGGGGCTAACTTCACTGAGCCCTTCAGCTAGCACTCATTTCATAAGACAACTAGTGTCAGTACTGACAAATTAACAATACTGTTATCCAATTTCCGAACTGTTCCGAGTTTCAAAATTTTTCATTTTTACATGCAGCGATTGGTATCGCATATTTCATCCCGGTGTGGGAATCGTGTGCACCAGTATCGAACTAACTCCACCGGACTTGGACCAAATTGGACTATTGATAATTCAGCGGAAGATTGAGACTGAGAACATTTCGGACAACTCCGGCTTATTCTTGTGTAGTATATATAAACGATATCAGTGAGGTTGGGAACGTTAGTTGGAAGCAAGACAAATCCATTCTCCATCCTTATAATAATGGTAATTGTTTTGTAACACCAAATATTCATCGAGTTTGTAATAATTGTCTAATTTTACAATTTCGATGTGCTTAAAAAAAATCGCATTATTGGCTATTATTCATGTGACCGATCACATCGCAATCTCAGAGTCATACACGCAGTATTCACTTAATTCATATTACGGTAGAATTATTAAATTCCACCATTCATGCATTTCATAGTTTATTTCGTTTGCCTCAGTTCATGACCATTCGAATGGAAGATTAGCATTCATATTTCTGACCTAACCTTATAAGGAGGTGGAATTTACTATGACTAAGAGATAGGTCGGAATGAGAAAACACTCATCACAATGTGTCGTGATGTATTTGATTTCAGCAACCCCAAATTATTTTATTGAAAGAAGGCACTGATGCGAGTCAAGGCAAACCGCAACTTGTGTCTAATATAAATGCCTGTCAAATGGTGGTGGATGCCGTACGTACTACACTTGGTCCTCGCGGCATGGATAAACTCATTGTCGATCAAAATGGGAAAGGCACGATATCTAATGATGGTGCAACTATACTGAAATTGCTAGACATCATTCATCCGGCCGCAAAAACACTCGTGGACATCGCCAAGTCTCAAGATGCAGAGGTTAGCCTGACATGTGATGCCTTATCAAAGATATTGATGCAGCGTGGGGGAGCACCGAGATCTTTGAACAGTTTTTTTGATGGTATCACTGAATTTTGCCGGGAAGAGTGTGTTAATAAAAACTATAAACTTATAAATTTCCGAAGACGGTATATTAATTTATGCTTTATAGAGCATATTTCGTGGGATTCTTCTTTCGAGGACAAGTACTCTTAAATACTTGACGTGCTCTACGTTGAATAATTAATCGAATCAAGTACGCTGTTATAAAAATACTTCTCATCAATATGAATTCACAATGAGACTCAATTCACGACCACGATAGCGGAAACGCATCTGGCTAATTTAGTTTTGAATATGAATTTTCATCATAAAACTGCCGAGATCCAGTGATTCCTTCTAACATAATGATATACCTATTCGGTCTCAATCACATGTATCATACATGGAATGATAAATGTCAAATTTTATTCTAGGTTGGAGATGGTACAACCAGCGTTGTTTTATTAGCCGGAGAATTCTTGAAACAAATCAAACCATTTGTTGAAGAGGGAGTTCATTCCCGGATCATCATAAAAGCATTTCGCAGTGCTATCAACTTGTCTGTCGACAAAATTAAAGAATTGAGTGTGAAAATAGAGAAGTCATCTATCGAAGAAAAACGTCAATTATTACAAAAATGTGCGGCGACTTCAATGAGTTCCAAACTAATTCACCAGCAGAAAGATTTCTTCAGTAAGATGGTAGTTGATGCAGTCCTGTTACTGGATGATTTATTGCCAATTAATATGATCGGTATTAAGAAAGTATCAGGGGGTGCTCTAGAGGATTCACTACTAGTTGCCGGTGTTGCTTTTAAGAAAACTTTCTCATACGCCGGATTTGAAATGCAACCGAAGACTTACTCACCTTGCAAAATAGCTATGTTGAATATTGAACTGGAGTTGAAAGCAGAGCGCGATAATGCTGAAGTTCGTGTTGATAATGTAGAAGAATATCAAAAAATTGTTGATGCAGAGTGGCAAATATTGTATCAGAAACTTGAGAAAATTTGGAAAATTGGAGCAAATGTTGTGTTATCGAAATTACCAATTGGTGATGTCGCTACCCAATATTTTGCAGACAGAGATATGTTCTGTGCTGGACGAGTACCAGATGAGGATCTTAAGAGAACAATGAAAGCGTGTGGAGGCGCTGTGATAACAACGGTCAATGATATCACTGATTCTGTTCTCGGAAATTGTGAGAAATTCGAGGAAAAACAGATTGGTGGTGAGCGGTTCAACTTCTTTGCTGGATGTCCAAATGCAAAAACGTGCACATTCGTGTTGCGCGGTGGAGCAGAGCAATTCCTAGAAGAGACTGAGCGATCGCTTCACGACGCGATAATGATCGTGAGGAGGATGATAAAGAATGATGCTGTTGTAGCTGGTGGTGGTGCTATCGAAATGGAACTGTCACGAACGCTCCGCGATCATTCTCGCACAATCGCCGGTAAAGAACAATTATTGATCGGAGCTATTGCACGTGCACTAGAAATTATTCCAAGGTAAGGAATTTTAATTTTTGAGATCAGGAAGAATGTGTCATCTCATGCTTTTTTGTAACGTCCATGATCATTATTGATAATCTCTATTCTAGACAACTGTGTGACAATGCCGGATTTGACGCTACGAATATCTTGAATAAGCTACGTCAAAAGCATCATCAAGGAAAATGTTGGTACGGGGTTGATATTAATTCTGAAGATATTGCTGATAATATGGACGCGTGCGTTTGGGAACCTGCAATAGTAAAGATCAATGCATTGACAGCTGCTGGGGAAGCAGCGTGTCTCATCTTATCTATTGATGAGACTATAAAGAACCCACGAAGTGGTGGCGGCGATGCCCCACAAATGCCTATGGGTCGGGGCATTGGTAGACCACCAATGATGTAACGCGCATTTTCATTTTTTCCAATCTTCATTTTCACAAATATTTTCTTGCAGGCAACGTTGTATTATTCGTGAGTTGTCCTTTTCCATTGATTATTAGAAATAACAATGCTCATCAAATCTTCAGAGGGGACTGAGTGTTTTGACAGATGTTCCAGTCTTTATAATATTGTTTAATTTAATAAAGTTCACATGGAAATTTTGAATATAAAAACCATTGTTAATAAATCCTATTTGGATTTGCATATGTATGTTGAGAAGAATGTGACAAACCGAGTACTATAGTTCACTAGAACGGGTATGATACAGTATGGTACAGAATGAGTTAAAAATTGAGACACAAATAAGACCTTCCGAGGTTATTCTCAAAAGCTTAAAGTCATTCGTGTCCTAACCTATTTTTTTGATGCTATAATCTAGGGTCTTTCCATCTCATCTGAATTCATCAGTCAAATTAAACCCGAGTTTCAAGGAATCATATGAAGGTATACATTCCACTTCATTGAATGCTGACGGGCTGAGTCGTGCAATGCGAATCAAGATCTTCTGTTACCTTCATATCATTCTCAACAAGAGGAATCAACTCACTGTTCAAACAAAGCACTTCCTCAAAGGACCAAGTCCCAGATTTGCTCCTCGTTCTCTCTGCCTGTATATCAATTTTTACTGCCACTTCTTAATTGTTAATTATGAGTCCTTCCTCCACTATGAAAAAATGGCGCAATTTAATTCTATGCAATCGCCTACACAGGACTCAATCGAGTATTTTATTATCCCCCATGGGTTCGCAGTGGGAATAATCTTTTCTTAACATCACTATCAATATAATTGATAGATCGCTGTAGGGATCGGTGAAATACATGAATGTTCGATGTCAGAGTTATTTGTTATTGACATCAGAATGACTGACATAATTGAACATTTTTACAATAATTAAACATTGTGGTCCTGTGTAAATTTTTCATTCACTCATAGATTATTTGGAGAAAATATTAATTAATTGATCATTCGTTCGTAATAAAAATATTTGTAATAAAGGAATACCACGATCCTGACCGTCATTCGAATGGAAGCTTAGCCAATATATACCGATAACCCAAATCGGAATTGGATTTGATGGAAAATCACGTAACAGAATAAGGAATCATTTTTCAGCATTGAGTTTTCGGAACTCTACGTCCGTCCACAAGATGGGATTCACGCTTCTAAAACCTTCATTTCGCTCAAAAGACATCATTGATTCAAACAAAGTTATCTATCGCACTAATGAACCCGAATTGCAATCACTTTTATCTATATAAGATGCAAAAAATTATGTATCTGGAGTTGAAATCAGGCAATTTCATGATCATTGTGTTGAGAGAATCGGTTCACTGAATACTACTGTTGATGAGTCAACCTTCGAATCAATACTGTACTCAAGGGAACTAGTTGTTCCAAGTAAAAGATTCATTGAAACATTGAAGAATGTAAAAAACAAGTAATCCATATCTATATTATGCTGCGATGGAACGATTGAGCATTATTAAAACTTCCTTGATATATGAAGGACTTCAAAGTCCTTTTTCACTGCTGGAAATAACAAAACTGAGACCGAAACCAGTTGACAACGTTTCTATGTTTGATCGGAATTTAAAACTGTCGAATACTTCGGACTCATGTTTTTCAGTCTCGATAGATCTTAATTGAACTCCGTTGCATTATCAACGATTGTTACATTTCTCATTGATCCATTCTCATCTAATGCATCGAATCAATTTTGAATCTCCCCGTTTATTTTTGCAATAATATATGAAAATTCAATTTCTGCATTCATGAACACAATCGTATTTACCATCGGCATATCAACGTTTATTATTGAACATTGATGTTTCAATGGTTGACATGGTAAATTACACATCAGAGCGTCGCACAGAAGGACACATTTTAATCAAGATCCAACTCGGCGACACTAAGGTTGGGTGGCGCGGAGACGACAAAATTTCGTTCACCTTCGATCTACTTGCGTGGATACTATTCAAATTTATAGTTTCGTGCAATTTTTTCAACTCCATAGGAGATTGGACGCACTCTATCGAAGATAGAAATTGGAAGGCGAGACAATTACTCTGTCCCAATCTATAGCTGGGTGCTTTATGCGTATACTTGTGTAGAAAACTATTTTTTTCAATATTCCCAACTATCAGAAATGATGAACCATTTCATGCTCGCGTATGATAAGGGAATATATTGAAGCAAAATAAAAGTCACAAACATACGATGAAACGCGTGTAGGTTATGATTATAGCATTTTCCTATAATTTCACACATTTATTATCAGACTCTAGGCAGTGGGAGTATCATCTTCTATGCAACCAAACCGATGGACTCTCCATTAGTTTTTCCGCATGAAAGGGGTACTTTCACTCTTAGACAATGTGAAATTCATTTATGATTTTTTTACAATTTTAAGTAACACAAGAAAAAGGGTTGCTACACACCTAAGAAAAATTGCCACCAAATATGAGTTCTTGATTTCGAAAGGAAAATCCTTTGCATCGCAGTTTCTCATTTTTTTCCCCAGTCCAATAGAAAAGAAGTCAATCCTCGTCATTAATTGATTGTACAGAAAAATGTTTGAGAAAAATTATCTCGGAAATTTAATGCTCCACAGAAAAGGTATCTTGCATTTTGTTCGTAAAAATATAAGATACCTTTTTTGGAGAGCATTGAATTTCCTACAAAATGCTTCGAAAACATTTTTCTAAACAAACAATTAACGATGAGGTGTGAAGATTTTTTTTATTGGACAAAGAAAAAAATATAAAACTGCGATACAGAGGGTCTTCCTATCAAAATTAAGAGCTCATATGTGGTGAGAAATTTTAAATGTGTCTAGCAACCCATTTTTCTGTCACCTGTAAGAAAAAGAATAATTGATCTTTTTGACCCATCCTAATGGATACATTTGTCTCAGCATCATCATCATTGGCTGTTATAATGAACGGATCATTTACATTTCTTTTTTCTATCAGATTTAGTACATGTCCTGACTTGAAAAGTTTTTCGTTTTTTGAATCATCCTGACCGCCATATTTTCGTCAGTATTTATTGGCTGAAAACCATTCCTTATTATTTTTTTCCGTTTTTTATGATTTCATTCGATTTGATTAATTAACAAATTTTTGTCCGATTTGTACAAACTTTCTACACTAAAGCGCGCAAGCTTCGCCTAAAGTGCTGCCTCTACAGTTGGTGCACGGTCCCTATACTAGTTGTGCACTACCTCACTGTTGACAGTCTCGACAGCCAGAAGTCAGTAATTCCCTAGGATGAATATCCAACAAAATGGTAATACGTTTCAATCGCATCAGCCGTGCTGGAAAATATTTCAGAACGGAAATCTAGCAGTGCTAGCAACCATACTATAATTATAGTAGACATGCTATAATTACACTCTCTTTTGCTATATACTATAATGTCTTTGCTATAATCGTTCAATCTAC
>JABMBR010010637.1:0-42150 GCA_018881525.1 Meteorus sp. PSUC_FEM 10030008
ATATATATATGTGGATGTATATATGTATATATATATATAAAATTCGCAGTGTAGATAAACGAATTGTCTTACAAAGTGTGTGCGGTTTGTGCGCCACCGCGCAACAACCGCCACTGTGGGGGAGGGGGCCGGCCCGACCACCTCGAGCTTCGTTCAAGAACTGGCGGGAGCTCTTCTCGCTAGCTTTACTCTGTGGCTCACATAGCCGCACATCACGCAGCTTGTACTATTCTCCCCCTTTTTTCCTCCCTCACGGTCTTTCGCTCTTGCTGCCCTCGTCGTGTCCACCCCACTACATCGACTCTTTCCTATGTTCAGCTCTGTCGCGCTATTGTTCTCACTATGCTTAGCTAGCTATTGGTGTCCTTGTTGGTCAATTGTATCCGCCTCTACCACTACGCGGCTTCAACATTTCGCGCACACCTTGCGACCCATTGCTATATACCCTGAATGTACCCCTCCTTTCACTTGCTGTACTATACATAATCCTGTACTGGCATAACGCGCGCGCACGGCAAGCTAACCTCACTTGGGAGAGAATAATAAGCACAGCGCCGCCTCGTGCACCATCACTTCACCACCTTAATATTGTATGGGGGTGTAAGTTTGAGGGTGAGATTGGTATACTTATGAACAGTTATGTTTGTATTTAATAATAATTGTTTGTTGATGGTAAGCAATCTTTTCGATTGATAGTAAACAATGGCTGGATGTTTTTCGGTTTACATATTTGATCTACAGTTTGATTAATGTTCATTCGTGTTTTTTACATGGGTTATCTGCTGAAGCCGTTCGAGATGGAGAAAAATAGTGATGTTTTGCAATTACTAAAATTTCTGATAAATGTACATGAAGTCGAGTTGCAAAAAATTATACCGTGGTAGAGTCTGAATGTGTAATTAAAAAAAAAAGGAAATTTGCATCGGGAATTGGAGTCTGGATTGCAACATAGAGTTATTCATGAAGTAGGAAAATAAAACGTGATGAAATGTTGATGAAGATAAGAATCCATATATATTTCATAAAATCTGTATTGATTTCAATAACGGCATAAATAATTTATCGCTGCGATTATAATTTTTCATTTCATACTAAAGAATTAATTTTCATCTCAAACGTATATTATTTACTTCACCCAAAAAATAATAAAACATACATTGTAAATCCACAATATCGATGATGTGAGATCATTACAAATTTTTGTAACTGGAAATAGTTCAAATAATTTTGATGAATAATCAACTCACTCTCACGAGAATGGGATGTTTTTCTTTGTTCTCATCAACTCATGCTCAAAATCTATGAAACTACCTCTCATGTACGAATGACAACTCATTCTTTGTCGGCAATTTTACTTCAGTCAGTGACGCACATTCGTCACCACTGACATATTGAATTTATTTAAATTCAACTTTTTTGTTGTTTACACCATCGCGGTCGGTACGGTGAAATCCCCTAGAATCCATCCCCGATGCGTTCAAATTCGTAGCAGACGATTTCATACTTCAGTCCGTACGATTGACATCAAAAAACTGTAATCAAAATTAAATTCGAATTTGTTGATATACTAAATTTTCGACCTAGTTTTCCTGCTACTTCATTTCCGACAACGAATCATATTTCACTAATGTAAATATTTATTCATTATTCAGCTCATGATATTTTTCATGTGTTGTCCATTTGCGAACATGTAATGCATATTTGATGTTTAATTATTTTAATAATAACAAGTATATTAATAATTCCAGTTTCAGAACAGAACTAAAATGTGGGGAATTAAACTATTCATTTAAAGTTGTATATTGTGAATTATGTGTGAGGTCCATCGATCCTTCTTGTATGTTGAAATCTACATGTGATTCAATGTAAAATATTTTTTTGGAAGTTGTTTCAAAGGGAAGTATATAACATTACCAGTGCAAGAATGATTAATTAATTTTTTTTTCAATATTATCTTGCATTGGGATTTAATACTGATCTGAAAAATTTTTAACAAAATTCCATAAAATTGCATTGGAAATGACACAAATCAGAACAAATATTCGAGAGCGTAACACAAAAACAACTAAAATGTTGATAAACTTCATCAAACCACGATTTTATAGGAAAAAAAGCGATTTCATTAAAAATGAAGCGATTCAATCAACATGAAATTGTTCATGGTAGTTTACGTATTATGTAATAGTATATTATTTCGCGATCAAGTGGAACAGGAGTTACGTAGATGTGCAGATATGAAAGTAGGCGGTGGCAAGTATTTCAACTTCAACCCTTATATGAATATTCTACTCGTACCGGGTTTTCTATGTAAGCCATGGACTCATATATGTGTATAAATTTACATCTGTATGTTCGTTTTATTCACAAAATTTTCTATTACATCGGATATTACGCTGGTATTATTATTTCATAAGTACAAAAGAAAAATCAATTTATCTATGTACACATTCAAATTTTCTACTTTGTAATTGCTATTTTATGCAAGACTTGAAATTCATTTTTGAAAATTATCAAAGCTGAATTGTAAGAAATTCTGAAATATCACGAAGATGAATGTTTTTTTGTTCTGTTCGTAGAACATGTTTGGAATTTTCTATTCATACCCCAGATGAACAAAAAAACATTTGATTTTAGAATATACTTTGGTCAATGTATTTCTGAAATCGTGAGCACTTAGCAATCGATCCCCCTGGAAATGTCTAAAACTTAGCACGTTCTCAAGATCAGTCGCGTCACTACAATTAGACCTGACAGATTGGATAGCAAAGGTTGACCGATGTCAATCAACATGACAATTAACAATCTCAATAACTTCCTACTAGAATCTGATATGAACTCATACAACAGATAAGAAATCAAACTATCGATTACTAAAATAGTCATCCTGATGAAATGTGAAAGAGATAGTTAGTAACATAGTCGAACAAAGTCAAAACACTCAAACTTGAGCAGCTCTAAAACTTCTAATTAATTACGCAAAATAGGAAACCCCAATCTCAACAATGAGAACCAGTTCCTGAATATAATTAACTACAATCAATAATAATCTTTCAAATCAGAAATATATAATTTTGTACGTTACTGTCAAGTGTCGATAAATGTCTCGAAATATTTCTTCTCTGTGAATAATAATGTCATTTCACTCTTTTCGAGTTGGAGTTGACAATGAGAGAAATGCGAAGAAAAAAACAAATAGAAAAAATGGACACTCTGTTTCAGTATTCATGTGGAGATGTTTCCATGACTGATGCATATATATATATGTCTGTATATGTTGGGACAGAGGTGATAGAAGAAGTGGGTGAAGTTGTGGAAAGGTTTTGGTGGTGGTTGATGACCTGAGCAGCTGTGCCAAATAAGAAGAGTCGTGTCGAAATTTCGTCTGGGAAATTTGCCAAGATCAGCGCACAGGGGTAAACAATCTTCAGGGATTAACGCTACCACTATACATTATATACACGTTTATCTACATGTTGGATTATATCGTTCTGTAATCCTGCCAAGTCCAATTGTTTTTAATCGATGACTAACACATGCTTTTGCACTTACAATTTGTCGTCCCTGAATAAAATTATCAGCACGGAAGATTGAAATAAAAATAAATAATTCAGATACTGCTCTTCCTTCGTTCTTGAGCGAACTAAAGTTTGAAGTAATTGATTTGTCTGCACTGATCACTGAGGTGGAGACAAATTCGCCAGCTAACCAATTATCAATTGATAAATAACCAATTCAGTATACACTTTCTAGTTTAGTTCGCGGCTTACATATCTAATCTGTTCTTCAACTTGAATTCATTCCAAGTTGGGGAAAATCCACTGTGCAAATGAAAATAAAAAAGAAATTTCGAGATGTGTATGAAAAAAACTCCACCATGAGAATTCGCATAATGAATTCTTTTGATGGTGACCAGAGAAGAGCGAAGTGAACATGAGCGAAAGCATTACATGGAAGTTTAATCAAGAATATTTCGAAAAGTATGAAGATGCACGAGACAGCTGTTGTGTTGAGTATGCTCTCAAGTTGAGTATATACATACATAGGTACACAATATATCTACACGTGTGTGTGTATAGCAAGTCCATTTCTCATGAAGGTTAAAATCGATAAGCGACCACGCAATATAAAATTCCATTCTCACCTTCAGGGAGTGAAACTTCATCGTTCGTGGTATCCATATATTCGCCACAGGTTTCATATCGATTATACGTTCATAATCGTTTCTCTCCAATCCTTATTCATAACAAATCAGTGTTCAATAAGTAATGTCTCACATGAAGCGGCAGATGTATAGATATGAAGACATGATTCTGTATTTTTTATCCAAAAGAAACTTGGCATTATGTTTGATGACCTTTTCATAATTATCAGTATTGTCATTGACTCTTATGGTTATAAATACCTCGAAAATACGTAATAATTTTCCCTATAGAAGAATAACGTATTCTGATATTCTTCATTAGACTGACAGTAAAAGGATTGCATTTTGATGAAGTCATCCAAGGTAAAAATTGTGTTTGGTCCATTGTTTTTGAGAGGTGAGAATTTAAATCAAACAGTTTCGAAAACTTCCACAGAGACTTGTTTGTTTACAAATGTGCGACTCATGCGAATGATGGTATTAGATGGCATGGAAACAAGAGAATCAAATTATTATCTCCAATAATTATGTCGAACAGTTGCAGCTCTATTGTAACATATCAGTATAGTTCTTTCTCCATTTTTCAACAATAAATCCTTTAATCATCTCCAAACTGGGCGAAATAAATCCCTTATTTACATACTTTCCTCGTTACAAGCGGTTCATAACCTACGACATGACATTGCGTGGTGAGAAAATGACAAGAGGGAATGGAAAATTGAAAAAAAAAATTCATTGGCTTTTAGAAATCAGACAAGTATTGAATCGAGACACTGAGATTTTTTCTCTTCTGGTTCATTACATAACCCTACAACCTAACTGCACATTCATCACAATATTGGGATAGTATGAACGTAATAAAAATTTTACTTCAAACAAACGCGGGAATAAAACGCGCGTGCCACAATCGGTAGAACTTCAGCGCATGCGTAGAGGACAAATATGGCGCGGTGTTAGGTGGCAGCACGTTGTTTAATGGCGAAAAACATACACGCACACACATAGATACACACTCCAAAGGCTATCCAAAGTGCTTGGGTCGCGCTTTACCAACTCCAAACCCAAAAGTAGCATTAAAACCGGTCATGGAGGTGTAGTTAACGGCTTAATTCTCTATCAATCTATCAATTATAGCAGAATAATTATTAATTCACATTGGCTCTCCGCAATAGAGTATTATACGATTATACGTTTATTAACAATACAAACGTGTTGCTGAGTTAGATACAGTGAAAGATGGGCGCGTATTTGTCTGAGCCGGTGACGACCAAGATCTCAAATGACGAGTCTGGAGAGAATGTGGCGTTCGGCGCGAGTTCCATGCAGGGCTGGCGAGTTACCCAAGAGGTAAATCCACAGTTTTTCATTTCTATTGAAATATGTATTCAATCACCATCATCATTTCACTATTATCGATATCTTAATCGTTATACATTGATTCTAATCATGAATAATTCATTCAATTTTATGGTTATGTTGAAAGCCATTATCTGAAAATGGACACACAAATATTAGTTTCTATGACTGATATCACGTCAGCAGGCATTCATTTTTGATATAAAATCATTATACACGTGTAATTGATATTTCGATTTTAGAAATTGATTGTGATCCGTTCCTACAATTACCAACACGGTCTCTAATTATTATCACAGTGAATCATTTGTGATAATTTTTTCTTCCTCAGTTAATATGCTCTTTTTATCGAGTATTTTTATGTGTGAGAAAAAAATTGAAATCCCAATTACTCCATTTATTCATTCAGGAATTTATTCATGATTTCATTGAAATAATTACAGGATGCCCACAACTGCTGCATCAACTTTGACGATAACGTGTCTCTATTCGCTGTTTATGATGGTCATGGTGGACATGAGGTAGCTACATATTGCGCCAGTAAATTACCCGAATTCATAAAACAAACGGACGCATACAAACGAGGTGATATAAGACAGGCGCTAATTGACGCATTTTTGGGATTCGATGCGACTTTAGCGAAGCCAGAAATAGTTAAAATACTGAAGGATATCTCGGGGAATAATGTCGCTGAAAAAAATGCTGATAAAGATGGTGCAATTGATTCTGATGATGAAGATAATGTCTGTAACTTGAAACGTGAAGCTGAAATGCCATTGGAGCAAGTAATGGCGAAATATCAATTGGAGAATCCACAATTCAAAAGTGAGAAATTTGGTAAAAGACTCGGCGCGACAACGTCAGCTAGTCCTTATTTACGTTGTCGACGAGCACGTGACAAAACTGGTAGCAGTTCTTCATCGTCAGACGCTGGATGTTCATCAGCACAAGTGATATCATCATTATCTTCAGTAACGTCTTCATCGTCATGGAATACGAATGAGGCAGACGTTAGCAGCTCTAGTACACCATGTGGTTCAACGACAGTAGAAAAACCTGCAGCTGGTTTAGATTCTAACACCAGTGCTACCGCTGCAGTCACTGCTACCACAGACACTACAAATAGTGCGACAACTTCAGCTATTGATGCTACTCCAGATGATGATAATAAGAAATCCAATAGTCCTGGTAGCAGTGAGACTGATCAAGTACTCGATTCCACTACGAGTAATGGTGAACTAGCACATGAATGTAAAGCAAAAGAGCCAATCAAAATTTCTGAATCTGCAAAAACAAGTGACATGCCTGACAGCTCAGTAGGTGTTACAGATAAAGTATCGCCAAGCAAACCGGTGACTATTGAAGAAATTTCTGCAACAACTGTAAACACTAATGGTGCAGAGTCAAAAGGAACAGTTGATGATGCTGATTGTAGTAGGGGTGACAATGTATCGAGCAGCTCAACAATGGAAAATGGCGAAGTAACGCAACAAGAAGGAATTAGTAGCAGTAGTCGAAGGACAACTGCTAAACCAGGATTCTATTGCAATTTATGGGACAAATCTTCAGCATGCGGAAGAAATGACGAAGAAGATGATGAAGACGACGATGATGAAGATGAAAATGATGTTTCATTTGATGCGGTAGCACAAAGTGCCAGTGATGATGATCCAGATATGGATGATAATGATAGTAGCGATGATATAGATGATGAAGACGATGGATTGGATGAAGACGATGATGATGAAGATGATGAGGATGATGAAGATGTAGACGAAGAGGATGATGATGATGATAGCGAATTTACTATAAATGAAGAACCTGGTTCTGACAGCGGCTGCACTGCTGTGGTTTCAATTCTTCGGGGGAATGACTTATTTGTTGCCAATGCTGGTGATTCACGTTGTGTATTGTGCCGTGATGGGGAAGCTTTGGAGTTAAGTTTGGATCACAAACCTGAAGATGAACCAGAAATGAAGCGTATAGTTAAGGCTGGCGGTAAAGTTACAGCTGATGGACGTGTCAATGGTGGACTCAATTTATCGAGAGCATTGGGTGACCACGCATATAAACAAAATGTTGAATTACCAGCGCAAGATCAGATGATTTCGGCATTACCTGATGTTCGACACATTGTAATCGATCCAAAACGTGATGAATTTATGGTACTTGCTTGTGATGGAATATGGAACTTTATGTCAAGCGATGATGTTGTTAAATTTGTTCGGCAGCGAATTAACACTCATGAGAATTTATCAAAAATTTGTGAAGAGGTATGTGATACGTCGAAAAATGAATCGTCTGGAATTTTATTGTATCATTATCTTATTTCGTTAATTTTTCTCGTTCTAGCTCTTTCATTTCTGTCTGGCGCCTGATACTATGGGTGACGGTACTGGATGTGACAATATGACAGCTGTAATAGTTAAATTCAAATCAATTCCTGCAATAAGTAAAAATAATATAACGGATGGTGATAGTGTGGCCACACTGAAGAAAAGGCTGATTTCACCTAATGAAGCGGTTGGGAACAACGATGATTCAAGTACGATGAACAATTCAATGGACGGATGTAAGCGTGCTAAAATTTGAAGGGAAATGAAAAGATTTGTTCGTATTGAATGATTTTGACGAGTTGCAATGAAATGTGTGGCTTCAATTTCGAAAGCGAATAACTCAGTGAATGGCGAGTTTATGTAAAATTATTTAATCATTATAGAATCATATGACATTCTCCAATAACTCAATGAAAAAAGAACTGTCGTATAATTTTACCGTAGTTTGTAAAGTAATGTGTCATTATTGAAAACCGACGATTGAAATTTTTTAATTGGAGCGTGTGGGAACTTCCTTTATTTCTATTCTTTTATCTTCAATGTCCAATCATGTGATATGTCATTGGAGAGACAAAATAAAATCACAGGCCTATTTTCAGAATTGATGGACACTTTCTTCAATTGGAGCCGTTTTAACAGTTTGATTATTTCATTTATATTTTATTTTCATTGCACATGCATCGATAACTTCATGTATCTGCTGACAATCATTTATAAATAGTAATTCGTTTGCTCGATATCATTGCTCCCAGAGTTTTTCTAGAGTGTATGTGTAATAGGCATGTAAATATATATAAAATTAGACGATAGGATTTATATTTGTAATTTACATCACGACACCATTTCTTATTTTTGACGAATAAAATTTATTTTTCAATTTTTCGCTTTCAATAATTGTTTTTTTTTCTCGTTATATTGAGAGATTTCTCTTATGCTATTTATGCAGAATAATCACCGAATAATGAAACTGAACGTAGTGTGATCACTTTGGCAGATCGAGACCAATGTGCCTTTTCAAAATCAAGAATGAGACCTGAATCATCTTACAGTAGATATTACACGTATTGTATATTTGCAAATAATTCTTCGATCGTTCTATAAGTATTCTACATTTGTACTATCAACAGTCTTGAATGTCTTCATCATAAAAAAAATAAAATCCACGTGTTTCATCATTATTGCATGTTCAAATTAATTTATTATCAAATGCTCTATTGTTTCCAGTTGTTCAAGTTCAATTTTTCTCAATGAATCATAATGAACACGTAATCTCTCGAGTTCCATAGTCTTCTCAATTATCATTGCCTGGAATAATTCAATATTGATAAATGATGATTGATGTTTTGATAGATGAACATAGTCATGAACAGAATATTATACCTGTATTTTTTGTTTCTGTCCTTCCCTCTGCTTCTCCACAGAACGTAACAAATTTCGTGCGCCTATTGTGCGCATTTTCTCTTTTTCTACTTCATTTGCTAGACTGTTCAATATTCCAATGAATCCATCAGCATCATTCTTGAACTTTGTAGTTTCTAACGTATCGAAAATTCATGAAATTTCCACTCAACCAATTCTTTCATATTTTTCTTCAGTGCGAGTATGTGCACAATCTCATTCTTACTAATGCCAGTGTTGACCGATATAGCATTCCAATAAAAAGTGCATATATCAGGATATAATCAGAGTTACAAGATTTTCCGTTTACCATGAACATCAAAGAATGTGCTCAATATTTTCAAACTGTATTTCATATAAGTTTTCATTGAAAAATAGGTATCAGACATTGTGTGCACCAAATCAATCGTCTAAGATATGAACGGTACAAAACTCATTGCGAAGTTCCTAGTCAACTTAAATTCTCAAAATCAATCCTCAAGGTTTGTTATCCATTCGAATTATACAACATAAAAACGGTGAATAATTTGATATACATCATGAAAAATTCTGTAATCTAAGATTAACGGAAATTCCAATAACTCTGTTGTGAATTGCATTGTTATGTACACAAAACGATTCATTCACACATATACATAAACGTATAATTATGTGCAAACAGTTGGCGGTGATCTTTTGATTATAATCATCCCAACTTACTAGCAATGAAATCCTGGCATTCTTCTCTCAATTTATCGCTTTGATTCGCTATTTCCGGTTCTAAAATACGTATTTTACATAAATCATCAATATATAAACCGTATTTAGCTAATGAATCCGCCATTTTCTCTCTATGCGAGAAAAACAGAAATGGATTGCTTAGAACCGTAAGAAGGCGTGGCTTAAATTCCGCCACCTATCGCCAAATTAAAAAGTCATGTTGCTGCATTTCTACAGGTGAAAATATTTCCCATAAATTCAACGACAGGATTGCTATTTGGATTTCGAACCATGCTGGGCTCATTGAATCAACCAGAAATTAGTTTATCAACAAATATAGACCAAAAATGAAAATGATGTGCAACGTGCTTGACCAATCATAGACCGAGAAAATCCAATCATGAAAAGTTTTCAGCTTGTGTTATTCCTCATTCCTCATTCAACTTTGCGTTTAAAAAACGATTATCGATTCTTATCTTTCCGAAAAGCCTGAATTACATATGTTGTCATTTGACGAGAAATTTCCTTCGACAAAAACATAAAATGTCCGTAATTCTCGTTTATAATTATCATACAGCATAATTATGTTCAGAAATGTACGTTTGGCATCCCCGCATGCGCTCTACACTACACACACACACACACACACACACACACACACACACAAATCGCCATATTAGATTTTTAGTATTGGCTACACTGATTGTGGTTGTTTTCACACGTACCATTCGTGCAATCGCGCTCGCTCCAAATTTTTCATATTCTCGCATGTGCATGTGCATATATCAATTCTCACTTTGTGTTCATTGGGCTCCTGTATGTGTTGTATTTCTCGGCTACCAGCGCACTCTCTATGTACAATACAACACATATAGCATATAAATTTCTCATCAATATGGACATGAGTAGTGTTAGCATCGTCATTCGAAACGTAATAATGTGAATCGTTAGGCGCGCCCCAAAACGTATAACGAGTAAATTCTATGAAAATGACGTCCGTAAGTGTCACGTAGAATAGGAAGAACAAGAGGGCGGGAACGAAAGTGAGAGAGAAAGTGTTAGGAAGGGTGAGAAACAGATAGAGATTGAGTCGAGATAGAATCAGAGTCCCAGCCACCACACGCCCGATTTCATTTTTCATTTTCCTTTTTTATTTCATTTGTCGCTCCATTTTTATCGTAATCCCGATTGGTTTCTGTATTGCGGATTTGGTATTTGGAGTGTCAATGAAGACCTGTTAATGCAACGTTACTTACGTTGCGTGTGTATAATTGTTTAAATGTTGATTCTGACACCTGATAAAATCGAGTCACCGTCGCCGTCATCGTCATCGTCATCGTCATCAACTACGTCGACGCCTGCATTAGTTGTCAGCACATCAGGAATGTCTGGCGATCATCGCCCGGTTATTCGTTACCCGTCCGAGTATGTCAAGCTCAATATCGGCGGGTCGTTGCACTATACAACTATAAGTACACTACGTAAACATGACACTATGTTACGTGCAATGTTCAGTGGTCGGATGGATGTTCACACGGACACTGAAGGTAGTGGAGTCGAAGAATTATTGTTCGTTATGATTGTACAGTTTTCTCTCTATACCCATTCTGCTATATTTATAATTTGTTACTTTTAGGCTGGATATTGATTGATCGATGTGGAAAACATTTTGGAACAATTATAAATTTCTTGAGAGATGGTTCGGTTGCACTTCCCGAAAGTACTAAAGAAATAACAGAATTATTGGCGGAGGCTAAATATTATTGCATTGGTGAACTTGCTGAATCGTGTGAACAGGCTCTGCTTCGGAAAGAGAGAGAAGCTGAACCATCATGCAGGGTAGCATTAATTACTTCTCAAGAAGAGGAGCAATTGCTTATCAGTAGCACCACTAAACCAGTGGTTAAACTCCTCATTAATAGGCACAATAATAAATATTCTTATACAAGGTGAAGTTTCCTTGGTTTTTTCTGGTTGTAATGATGTGATTGATCGTTGTAAAGCTGTTTCAGTATGAAAGGCCACTCTGAAGGTGATGTCGTTATTTTTGGCAAGAATTGATCGAATTAGTTTTTCTAATTATACTATAATTGAAAGACCATTTTCTCATTCGTAACAAAAATAATTTCCGTTTTTGATTCGAATGCAGGTTTCTGAACTTTATTTTTTAATCATGATATTTTTTATTCAAATTTCCAAACAATTCTAATACTTTGGAAAAAAAAAAGAAGAGGAATATCTCCTGGATAGAGTGGAGGGAATTCTAAAATTAGTCAGAAGAACTAATGCACATGCATAAGAAACATGAGTCACTCTATCCCTTCTCACATTCCAATGACATTTCATTCTTTAACCCAGCATTACTCTATAGCTGCAACGACCCTTTCCATTCAAATAGACAAAATCAATAAGCACCTTCAGAACAACTTTCTGTTCTGAACAGCCCTCTTTCCTGTTGAACATATATATAACTTAATCGCTCTCTTTCCATACAGTACATCTGATGACAATCTCCTGAAAAATATCGAATTATTTGAAAAGATGTCATTGCGATTCAATGGTCGCGTAGTATTTATAAAGGATGTTATTGGCACAATAGAGATATGCTGTTGGACATTTTATGGACATGGTAGGAAAGTTGGTGAAGTTTGTTGTCATTCAATAGTTTATACAACAGATAAAAAACATACAAAGGTACTCAAAAAAAAAAAAAAAAAATAATCGTGAAGAAAATTCAGGAATTGTCGTTGAACATTTTTCTATTGTTTTCCAGGTTGAATTTCCAGAGGCTCGTATTTATGAAGAAACATTAAATATATTGTTGTATGAACATAGAAATGGTCCTGATCAGGAACTTATGCAAGCAACGTCATCACGTGGGGCTGTTGGTGGTGGACCACCGTGCACATCGGATGAAGAGGAGGGTGAGCGCTCCGGGCTAGCTCGACTTCGTACTAATAAACAAAATACCAACTGACCCCCCCTTGCTGTTATCACACCTAGCCATCTAGCATTTCTAAGCTTGGTGAGATCATTGAAAACATGCGCCCACATAAAATAAAAACAAGATGAAGCAGAAAATCATCCAAATCCTTGAAACGAGTGTATGCCAATCTGCCATTTCATTGTCTACATATTGCACGTTGAATAATGATCGCATGAAGTTGCTGATTGTAAAATCAGTTCAAAAGTGCCAAACACTTTTTGTATTGGATTAATATTGAAAGTGAATAATTTTGCATAATTTCTAAATGTGTTTGTTTCCTTTGTATTGCTCCATAATATCAGCATGTCTCTTTACATGACACAGACATACACGATCTCGATAACATTCGAATTATTCTTTGTAAAATATGTAGATTACAATTCACTATCATTATTTATTCTGATTTCCTTTCGTGTAAACGATTTTGCTCGAACATTGAATTTGTTGCACTCCTCACATTCATCTATCGATTTGCTATTATGTTTTATTTTTTCACTCATGCCAGAATTGATAATTTCGACGAAAAATTAATTTTATTAATGAATAATGTGGTGTACTACTGCCAATTAATTACACAGAACTGAATTATCAAAAGTAATTAATATGGATTTTCATGCAAATGTTTAAGCACATATCGATTGGGTTATCAACACACTTCGGGTTATTTGCACATTTGGTTTGTAGCATCATCAACTATCAATTGTATTCGCGAAGTTATGCCATGTCCCACCGACTGTTCATAATCGTTATAATCTCGCCAAAATGCATCAATAATAATCGTTTGATTTAGTTGTTGATAGAAAGACTGTTGCGATAATTACCCGCATTTTTTGTAAAACATCGTTAAAGTCCTATCTATTTTTATAAATGTTGATGCAACGATGTGCTGTCATGACTACAGTCTTTGAAACAATTCCAAGAAAGGGAATAAGCAAGAATACTTAACCAAGGTTTACATTGGAGTAGGAGATATATAATCAATGTTGATACAGGGTAAAAAAATTGTTAGTGTGGATACTGAAACAAACAAAAATAAAACAACTGGTATGACAGTTGAATATTTATCGAAATGCACATATACAATTGTTCGAATTTATTGTGTTAAAGACTATGTGTGTTTTTTTTTTTCATCTTGCATGTATACATATGAATGAATAGAATACCATTTGTAGTGTCAGGTGTGAAAAAACAAGTTAGAGGTGAATTGAAACAAGTGCCAAAATATTGTCAAGAAGGTCCATTTGATATATAGAGTTACCCCAAATCATCGTATTCCAAAGTTGTGGATAGATGACATGGGTTTGAATAATTGATTCATTGTTCATCGAGGAAGATATTTAACCAAGATTAGAACCACTTCAGTCATCAGCTTGATCGATGAATACTTCTTACATAATTTATAATTGGTCACAAATGTATATCTTTTTTTACATTAATGCATTCACTCCCACTGTTCGTTCGACGACTTGTATCAAACAACTTCATATTTACTGAATGCTACAATTTCATCATTCAGGTAAATGTATTATAACATACGTGTTGATAAATGATAATATTATATTCTACAAGTTCTGGTTATTGACCACATGGAGAAAATAAATATCGCAATCGTAATATAAAGCAAATAGTTTCGTTATTTCAATCACGACGGACATTCATCCCATTCAAGTGAAGACCGCCGAGAAAAATTACTTCGACACTGCTGCTATCTGTTGGTCATTCCTTCAAGTTGATGCAGCTATTTTTATCTCATTCATGATAATTGGTCACAATTGTCAAACCCATGGAAATTTGATTCAAAAAGTTTTGTGTGTCTGAGGTTATGTTTGAATAATATTTATGAATGAAACAATGGGGAAGTCAAAAGATCTCACTGCAGGTACTGGAAAGAGTATTGGTGAGTAGTGGTGAATTCACTTTGCACAATTATTTATGAAGTAGATTCTGGATGGACTTGGAATAATTCTCCTAACCTTCAATGTCAAATGCGACCTGATGAAGATATCACAGTGTCACTGATGATCCGTTGGATTTCTCACGGAATTTACTATCAAATGTATTACGAGATAGTCATAGATTTATTTGCACTACTCATTGTACATAGCACATTGTTTTTCACCAACAGATAAAAACATGGGATCACAGAAGAGACATAAGAAACATAAACACAAAAAGCACAAAAAGAAGAAATTGATCCATGAAAGTGTTATACTTGAAAATAAAAGAGTCGAAATTAGTAGAAAAAAGGATCCTAGAATCCGGCCAAAAAAGGATGAAGAAAAAATGCCAGAAAAAGTTCGTGACAGATCAACAAAGTTGTCGATCGGGACGGTGGGTCCCAGCGTTGCTACTTCACCCAAAGTCGCATCGAAAAAGAAGGTTCCAAAAACTGGAAAAGGACGTGACAGTGGCACAAGTAGCGAAGAAGAGAGGTGGTTAGATGCAATTGAATCAGGGAAACTAGAAGAAGTAATTTACTCTCAAATATTCTCTTGTAATAAAGAGTGAACTGGTTTCATTATTGTGCATGTCTATTTATTCGTTCATTTACAGGTTGATGATGAATTGAAGAAGATAAAACCCAAAGATCCGAAACTTATGACGGCAAGACAACGAGCAATGTTCGAACGGAAGACTGATACGGAACCCAATCCTGGAGTAGAGCAACTCATGTCTTTACCGACTGGATATAAAGAAAAAGTGATGACAGCAGAAGCTATTCAAAAAGCTGCACTCAAATCCTTGAAACGAAAGCAAATGGCCGATGAAAAAAGAGAAAAAGATAAGGTACATGAGAATATGATCTCGCCTACAGCCTGAACAACAGCAGTTGATTCAACTAATCTATTCTCCCTACAGAAAAAAACTATGGAAAGATTGCTGAAGAAGCAAGAGTCAAAGGCAAAGATTGGTGGAAAAGGGAAACCTTCAAAGCGACAAGTACCCCTCATGAGTTACAAATTGACGTTAGAAGGCAGTTCAATATCTTTACCACCGGGGGTTGATTTCCCGTTGGAACCTGCGAAAGAGTAAGAATACACAATTTGAGTTATATTTCTATCACTCAGTACCAGAAAAACCGTGAAAGTACCAATTTCTTTGTTTTTTTCCAGAAAAAATATTCCATCGATAACTATTTGTGGCATTGAAGGCTGTAATAATATGAAAAAATATTGTTGTTCTACCACTGGTATCCCTCTGTGCAGTTTGGCATGTTATAGAGCCAATATGGCTGCGATAATGGCTTAATAAAGCTGTCTCGACTCAGTACTATTTATCGACTATTCATCTCATTCCGTGTCTTTTTTTTGCTACAAGTATTAATGAAGAATAAATTATTATTTTACGTTATCCCGTGCATTGTATGATTCGTGTATTACCAACATCAACAGTTGACCTTCATAATGATTGAAGTTAACGGTATATTGTCTTTATCGCGTGCCAATTGCGGGAATCTGTTGGATTAAACCGCAATGGCGTGACGCGTGGACCGGTTATTTGTGCTATAAGACAACCACTTTGAGTGAATGTTATATAGGTAACTATGATACACGATACAAAGTTGTTTAGATCTTTCGTTGGCTTTCACCCATTCGTGTAACGACTTTTGTTGGCTTCGTCACGGTTAAAAATTATTTATTCAGTACTGTGCTCGATTTTCGCGGTCCACTACGTTTGTGATTGAGTTATTGATTGACCATGGCGAGATAGTTGGTCATCATGATTTTCTCGGCACCAACCAGAAAGTTTTACATTCTGTCATTAATTTCCTTGGCTATTGGTAACAATTCAATATTTGTACTCTTTTTCATATCATCATCTATTTCAATTGGTTATCACCTTATTGCATAAATTGATCTGTTGTTCAGAAAAAAATTGTATTAACTGTCATTTCATTGTTTTTGATAGCGTCCACTGATCACAATCATGAGTGTAATCGTCGATGCATTCCTGGTGCACCGCACTTGAAGTGTCGTTATGATTTTGTTGTAACACAAATTCATACTGCAAATACGTAAGTGTAATGTCATTATGAAAAACAAGCAATTGTTTATGAGAGCTCTATAAAATTCATATCCTTACCGTTGCGAAATTATTGGGTATAAACTTGCGTAATTATATAGAACAGGTTTCCAGTTTCATCGGCGTCTATATAATGAATAAGTGTCTTGGGAGTTACCTTTATCTTCCATCAATATAAATGCTTTCCAATCTTCTTGCGCATTCATCCGCATTCAACTGGCTGCACTAACGGTATTAGATGCACTCGTGCATACGAGCACATATGTACATACGTAACTCGCTAGAGTTTAACTTTTGTAATACAGATAACTGGGTTTTCAACTCCTCTTCAGATTCATACATATAAATTGATAATTATTCATATTTACTAACGTAGAACATTGAAATTTTGTTGCAGGATATGCGGAAATGGTGGAGAAAATAATTGTATTGATCGATTTGGTATATATAGTCCTATTCTCATTAATAATAAAACACCCGGCCCGACGATTCAGGTAATTATAGAAATGTGAAATGATTGATTTGGGTTGTCCGAAGGTAAATGTCCATTGATTGATCTTTTTTTATACCATTCAGATATGCCTCGGTGATGTCGTCGAAGTTTTTTTGCATAACAAATTATCATCGAGAGAAATATCTTTGCACTGGCATGGAATACGTCAATTGGGTGCCCCGCATATGGACGGTGTTACGATGATATCACAATGTCCAATATTGCCTTATACCAGCTTTCGATATGATATCAAGCCAGAGTATAATGGTACTTATTATTATCATGCTCATACGGTTGGGCAACAGGGGGACGGATTGTACGGTGGATTAATTGTACGGAGCCCGGATGACGATTTATCTTTAGAGAGACTGTTGATCATGTCGTCACAATCTTCAAGCTCTATGTCGGAATTTCCAAGTCTTCAATTACCTTCACCAATTGCGCTTACTCTTAATGGAGAGGTAATTTCTTGCTATGCATTGAATGATCCGGATATTTAATCAGATTTATATAAAATTCAGGTTCATAATACGGAGATTTATGTCCGAAGCGACAAGGAATATCGACTTCGAATGATCAATGCCAATGTTTTCAATTGTCCAGTTGTATTTTCAATTGATGATCACACACTTAGGGTGAGAGCGGTTGGTGACCGATTGGTGAAACTGTCGAAGGCTGCCAGCTACGTTGTGATATTTCCAGGTATCGTATTGATAATTGTAAATCGGATGGTCTGATTTTAATATCAAGCATCATTCGGCAGAAACATTTTTCATAAATCTCAAATTTTGTTATAAGATCATCAATTATGTTTAAAGTATCAATTTTAACAGAATACTTTCTCTCGTCATCATTATTCATGACAGAAAACTATAGCCGAACCATAAGTATCGCTTGCCTCAGCACAAATCTGAATTTCCTCATTTTGCAGGTGAACGTCTTGATCTTTCATTAACGACGAATCAATTTCCGAAAAATTATCGAATGGTCTTTCAAGGACTGAAAGATTGTGAGCATTTAATTCATGAAGCGTTCATGTCATATGAATGCGCAAGACCGGAGACCACCATGCGAAAAAAGAGCTTGGAACACCTTGATATATCGGAAGGATTCGATGGTTATCATTGTGAAGATTCGGAAATAGATGTTCTATGCGCCATGGATCAGAAAAGCCTGGGCAAAGTTCATAACATTCAACATCCATCTGCAAAATACTATATTCCGTTCGACGTTAATTATTATGAGAAAATCACTGATGATATGACTGATTATGCCTTCAAGATTTATGGCTTCAGTTATTATCCATCGTATTTGTGTAAGTTGACATCAGTGAAAGAAACTCACCCAAGCAAAACAGCTCCGACATATGCAAATATTGTCTATTAAATTTTTTTTCTGTCTAAATAAGCATTTAACAAGATTGGCGCTTCAATTGCCCAAGTGAATAGAATGACATTTAAATATCCTCCATCACCAATTTTGTCGCAACCTGATGCAGTACCTGATGATATTATTTGTTCAGTGGACGATCGTTCGAAAGCTTGTCATAATAATCCACATTTTTGTGATTGCCTACAAATATTATCAGTCACACCAAAAACTGAGGTTGAAATAATTTTAATAGATGAAGGTGAGATTGGTTATTAAGAAAATGAACTATTTTATCCATTGAAGAGAGCTGAACACTCCTGGGAATTAAACGATTTCAATTTGTTCTCTACTCAGATATCTACATGTACATCTGTTTGAACTGATGAATTCCATTTGCACTGATGATTTAATGCTAATGAAAATGATTATAGGTCACGGTGGAAATGTGAGTCAAGTTATGCACGTTCACGGATACAGTGTTAGCGTCGTTGGATTCCACCACTACGAACACCCAATCAGTAAGGAAGAAATAATTTCTTTGGATGATCAGGGATTATTGCCACGGAATCTTGTGGATCCTCCACAAATGGATACTTTCATAATTCCTAATAAAGGATATATAATTCTACGCTTATTTACTGATAATTTGGGTTTCTGGCTGTGGGAAGTGCGTAGCACGGGTGTGTTCTCGTCCCATTCTGCACCCCCAATGCAATTTCTCATGCGCATTGGTAATACAGAAAATTTACCGATTGTACCAATAGATTTTCCAACGTGTGGTAATCATAAGGGACCGGATTTGATATTTGAAGATGAATGAAAGTGTATCCACTTTTTCTGTCACTAAATTTAAATGTTGTGTATTTGTAAGAAATATTCATTCCAATGTTTATTTAAAATTTTATTTATTGGTTTCTAACAAATGAATTCAAATAACAGAAAAAGATTGACAATGTCTATCACTTTTTCCACCTAATTAAACATCACATATAGCTGGTTGAAAAGATCCGCATGTTGGAAATCCTGGTGGAATAGGCGGCAAATCAGATTGTCTACCGACATGGAATATCATTTCCATGCCAGTGACAGCATGCCAGTCAAAGTGGCAATGGAAGAGCCAGTAACCTGTCGAGTAGATTATTTTCATTCAGAAATTCTCGTCATTTACTTCACAGCAAATCGTTATGCAATAAGAATGCTTACCAGGATTACTAGCGATGTAGCGAAAGATGACCCAGCCTGCTTGGGGAACGAGAACAGTATCCTTCTGTCCCGGGCTACCATAGCCACCATCTCTCAAACGTTGTTCATGTGCTGTTATTACTGTGGCGATATCCTCTCTCGAGATATTTCGGTTGTCCGCGAAACGTCCCATTTCAAAAACATGATAGTTCGCTCCATGGAGATGGAATGGATGGATCAACCAATCTAAACGAGCTGATAACAATCAAGAAAAATACCCATTCACATATTATTCGGTATCATTAGAAATATTATAAATGTACATTTCTGGAATGCTTACTCTCATCATAAATTATAACTTCAACTAGAGAATTGAGTGGTATATTTCTAACATGTGTACACGTGCATGGCAAGGGCCCAGGATTGTTTCTGCAGAATTCAGAATCCTGGCCTTCGCAGAGAGTCCTACGACCTTCACTTTCCGATAGTGGTGGTGCTGGAGGTGATTCAAATATAATATCATCCATCAAACTCACAAGTACCGTCCTATCCACAGCCGCTAGAAAACAAGAAATCTGTCAGTAAATTGACCACTGAAGTGCAGGAGTTATTTATGTAAAACAAAATATTTACACATAAAAACTGGATAGACTGAGTCGTTGGCAGAGAAGAGATCCTGGAGTGTATTAGTCGCTCCATAATCATGGAAACGGAACGTCATAACGATTTGTACGTCAGGTTCTTCCCTCATGATGTCGCTGCTCAATTCCAATGCCTGCATATTACTTGGGCAAATTGAACCTTGTGAAGGGTCGCACAGAGCATCGAGTGGATTGTATAACTAGACGAAAAAAGAAGGTTTATTACAATGCCTTGATGGAAAGACAGAGCACTGGGACAGAAGTATAAATATTCACAATTCCACGGGGAAGGCCAACTTGATATTGCGGTGCTTCACTCATTGCCTCCTGCGGATCACCTTCATAAATCAGAGTTGCTAATTGTTGGACCTGAGCGTCTTCACATTCACCGAGTCCACGAACTTGAATCCAATATGTTTTCACTGTCATATTGGCTTCTAGGACAAAATCTACACGTTCACCACCGCCTGTAATGATCGTATCGACGTACATTGGCGCAACGTCAGCACCGTCTTGAGCAATCAATTGCAGAGTATGATCCTCTATGGTGAATTGTGCTAAGCATACTGTTGTGAAGGCATTTATCAGCCGGAAACGATATCTTTGACCTGGTTGGACTGTGAATGAAGCCAAAGCCACAGGTGTTGTTGTCCCATTAACAAACTAAAATTCACGGAACGTTGTCATGATTTCATAATTCCCTTCGGACAGATCATCGAAATCTCATGATGAGTCTGCTTTTATTGTTGAATATGACATCAATAATGAATCTCACCGTGTATGTTCCAACGCCATTTATCAAAATATTTTGTGCAGCTACGCCTCGCAGTGTGATACTACGTCCAGGGAAGCGTTCAGTTGCCAATGTATGTAGCCAGTCACTTATTATAATCACATGCGTTGGATCATCCACATCGTAAAGTGATGCATGTGGATTTTCTTCCTCCGGTTCTCGTATGACTAATGTGCCATACTGACCATCCAATCGATGCACCGCAACATGAGAGTGCCAGAAATATGTGCCAGCTTCAGCAGCTCTGAATTGATATCGAAAAGTACTGAAAGATCCGATTGGGCATTGTGTGACAAAGGGAACACCATCGTAATATTGGTAGTTTCTTTGAAACAATCCATGCCAATGAATTGACGCTTCCGTACCATCCGCGGAATTTTTAACATCTACCACAATATAATCATTTTTGCAAACCTACGAAAATAGTTCAGTATCATACTTGAAGATTGGGACTTGTAGTGTAAATATTTACTTGAATCGCAGGCCCAGGAATCATCCGGTTAACTGAAAATACTGTCCGTTCTTGTCCATCAACCAGGACACATTCGCATTCTGGAAAATTCTTCAATCCTTGTGTGATTGATGGGGTGCAACGTGAACAGGGTCTATAAAAAAGTTATGGATTCGATGTATAAGAAGCGTTTAACATGAGTAAAATTTGGTATTTTCGCAAGAAGTTTATCAGATGATTACACTCCGAGTGCAGGGTAGAATTCTAAAGTGAAGTTGTAGTGACAAATCCTCGTTGGTTCACCACTGAGACATGGTCGTACACATTCTTCGGGTGTTGATATGATAATGTTGCTTGAATCTCTGATTGAATTGTCGGGACAGACAGAATCAAAATCGTCTGAGTCGTCGTCATCATCATCATCATATATTATTTGGTTTGTAACAAATGGCAGTAATAAAATTAACACCAACAATGAATTTTTGAATATGACCATAGCTATGCCAATATGCCGACTGGCTTTTCAAGAACAGAATTGACTCGTTTCGCGAATATATAGACGGAAGAGACATTTCAAATGAGTGCAAATTATAAATACAATATTATCGGTTCTTTCTAATTGACTGTTGGTGATAACACTGAATAGCAATGTGATGAATTCGAAACATTCACAAGTCCATTTTATAACAATGAACATACTTGAACTGTTAGGTAATAAAAATTTTACTTCCTCATAATTAACTTCAAAATAATGTCCAATGTCGAGAAATATAATTGATTATACTTCCAAATAATAAAGTAATTATATGGGGAAAAAATACAACCATGATTTTACCAATTTATCAATTAATAAATGGTCAGTTTTCTAGTATTCATACATAAATATCAGACTATTTGAATTCATCATATGGATGTGATATATCGATACAGGAATTCATTGGGAATGATAAATATGATGCTGATGACGTTTGCAGATCAAAACTGTCGATAACATTTTATGAATGAGACGTGGATTGCCATTGCTGTGGTAGTGACTATCTTCAATTTTGAAGGTTCTAGCATGTGGAAAATTATTAGTAGTATCTATGAAAATGAAGTATTTGAGAAAATCAATGTTATTATTGACGTTCTGTTTAATCGCCAGTCATAATTCATTCTTTATTCTCAATTAGTTGAAAGATAGTAGACTGATTGCTGAAGACATCATGGCTTTTCCTGAAGTCATTAAAATAGAGTTGGATAATCCAAATTTTATGAATGACAATACGAAAATTTGCTGCAACTGAGTCGACACGTGTTTGACATGTTTCCACGTTTCAACCAGTGACCAATGTTAATTATTATGAAGTTTGGGATGTACAGAGAAGTTTGAAGAGATTGATGTTCATGAGGCTAACTGTACGATGATGTGTATTGCTAAAATGTTTCGGAAGTATCACGAAAGATTGTGAATTGGTGGTTCAATAAATTCACCATCTTAATGTGTTGCCGGCTTGAGTTCAGAACACAAAATGATTCTTGGTGTTACTATTGGTGAACGTTCATTTCTGCATAATAATTCTTATTAGTATCCTAGTTAGTACATTGATGAATATTATTGCATACGTGCCATGCTGTCCATCAGAAAATTCGGATGTCAATAATGACTTTACCTATTTTAGAAGGTAAATTTGACCTGTTAACCGATAATGTTTATTAGGCCGTGAAAAATCTAACTCGTGCTTCAGATTGCAACGTATATTATATATTTAATTGAAATAATAAGCTTAATTGATTCGACGCAGATGTTTTTTTGCAATCTTATCAGTTGAATAATATTTGCCTGACCTGTTCAAGGATTGGAAGTCACGGACAGTCACGTCATTATAGTTACGTCAAATTGGAATTGGAAAATTACATTCCACTGTTATTTTCTATCGACACTTTTCCTATCGTTGGCGATGAAGTAAACATTGCAATCATTATTATGTATGTCAGCCTTTTCATGATATAAAAGTATGAGGATATTGTCAATTTCAAATACTGGCCTTAGCACGCCTGAATATTACCATTGCATTGATGAATGTTTGCATCACTCCAATTTGCAAAATGAATCTACAGTATGAAAATCATCACGATGATTTATCAACTGTCTATAACTGGAAATTTCATTAAGTTGAGTATGCCGGGAGTGCTAACATCGATTTTCCTACGCTTGGTAATCACCAAACGGATTTGCCTTGCATCATTGTAACCAAATAAAATTCTTTATCATAATTAGGACAAATATTCGATGGTATTGCTGGAGACAATGGCATCATACAATATGTATCAATTCACATTTCGTAGAGAGAGAGAGCAAGGTATGAAAAAATATGACACGTTTTTCATTGCCATATTTCTTCTACTTTGTGTCATTAAACAATACGAATTTGTGGTTGAAATGATCCGCATGTCGGGAATCCCAATGGAATTGGTGGCAAATCCGATTGATTTCCGACATGAAGAATCATTTGCATGCCTGAGGTAGAATGCCAATCGAAGTGACAATGAAAGAGCCAATAACCTGAAATAAAAGTATTCTTCACTCGTTTTATGTTCGGAATCTCAATTCATTTGGAGAATTGAATTCTCCCACGCTATATTGATTTTTTTTTACCAGGGTTGACAGCTATATACCGGAAGATTACCCAACCATTCAATGGTACGAGAATCGTATCCTTTTGTCCTGGTCTGTCGTACGAATTTTCTTCCAAGCGTTGTTCATGTTGTTTTATTATTAATTCAATATCTTGCATGGTGATATTTTCATTGTCCAGAAATTGTCCCATGTCGAAAACGTGAAAGTTGGAGCCATGAAGGTGGAATGGATGAATTAAGTAGTCCAGTGTATCTATAATTAAATAAACAAAATACTCATGTAACGTTGAATTCGATTATATTAGTTCTACTGCGTTGGTACATCCGTAGTATCAGGATGTTTTTCCGACTACTATGAGATAGCAACATAGACTCAACAGTATTATGATAATCCCACAATCTAATTCCGAGATTTTCTCTAGAAGTTCAGAAGCAACATTTTCTAAACACTGAGCACTAAGTAATAAAATCAACGGTGATATAATTCTTCATTCAGCTATGTGATACGATTTTACACACCGTGTACATCATGATTACATTGTTGATCATGTAGTATATTCCCTTCATCATTCTTAATTATTTTCCACTGCTCATAACATGAGGTTATTGATTTTCATATCGAATGCCAATAACAGATTCTCACGACTAATTTTAGATCAATCCTCATGGAATATATGAATGAGTGGAATCCCATCGATTGATGAGAGCCCAGTTCACCCTCGGAAGATTTTAGTTAAAGTTTCCGCACCAGATAAGGCAAATAACACATTACTTTCAAATTCATCGACAGAATTATCTTCAACATTGCGAGTATGATGTGTAGGAAAGTTGCGGCGATCAATAATAGAGGAAATCCATTGGCATATTTAATCAGTTGGTATGAAAGTGATAGAATACGTCACAAAATTCTGGCAATTATTATTTCGTATGAACCCATTAGAGATTGATGATTAGTTAGAGTAGGATTAGAATATTACTTACATTCATCATAGAGAATCACCTCTACTAATGAATTCAATGGTATGTGTCTGACTTGTGTGCATGAGCATGGAAGTGGGCCAGCACTGCGATTGCAATAATCCGAATTCTGACCCTCACAGAAATTATCGGTGCCTTCACTCTCTGATAATGGTGGGGCTGATGGTGGATTAAAGCTTATACCATCCATCAAACTGGTAATAACATCAGCATATTCCGCCACTGGGAAGCAATGAAAATAATGTATGTTGCGATATTTGATTATGAAGATGGGAAGTTTCTTATTTATTCTAATGTATTCACCCATGAAAATTGGATATTTCGATTGATTAGCAGAGAAAAGCTCTGTGAACGTATTAGTGGCGCCATAATGATGAAAACCAAATGATATGATCAATCGTACATCGGGTTCATTCCTCAGGATCTCTATATTGAATGAATCTGCTGTTTTCATATTTTTAGGACAGATTGAGCCCTCCGCAGGATCACATGGTGTATCAATTGGATTGTAGATCTGATCATCGAATTGATAATTATGACGAAATTCACGACAAATTACAAAGTCATTCTTCAATCGAGAACAGTCGACTTTTTGCATATCACATTCACTAATTAGGCACGAAGTTCCAGAAATGAAATTGCCTCATTTAGAAACTTACTATTTCACGCCGAGAATTGCTTGGATGTGTCGATTCCTCAATCATTGATACTTGAGATTCCCCTTCGTACTTAAGCACAGCCGATTGTTGGGTATTGTTAATTCCGCATCCACCTAGCGTCTGTACTCGAATCCAGTATGATTTCACAGTGAGGTTAGTATGCAATACAAAGTCGACACGTTCACCAGCACCAGTTATAATCGTATCAACATGAACCGGATCAACGTTCGATCCATCTTGAGCGATCAGTAATAACGGGTGATTTTGTATCTTGATTGATGATAAACATACAGAAGTGAATCCGTTTATGAAACGAAAACGGTATCGGAGGCCTGGCTTAACATTGAATGTTGCTAATTCTATAGAAGTTTCCGTTCCATTGTCAAACTGAAACATATTACGACCAAGGATGAATCCATCCACGACAGTTGTTTGTGAAATAAAATGATATACATGTAGACATTTTAACATTCTATTGATCCATTTGCAATCGATCAATCATAAAAAAAAAATGTGTGAGCAGTGTTGCTTACTGTGTACTTTCCTACACCATTCACCAAAATATTGACTGGCTTTGCACCCTGGTGTCTCGTCGATAGCCCTGGATAACTATCAGTTGCCAAATCGTGCATCCAATCGCTTATCAATATCACATGTGTTGGATCGTCCATATCATAGAGAGAAGCATGAGGATCGTCTTCAGATGGTTCTCGTATTATAAGGGTGCCATACTGACCGTCCATTCGATGAATCGCAATATGGGAGTGCCAAAAATATGTACCAGATTGTACAGCTTTGAATTGATAACGAAAAGTTGAGAAAGACCCAATGGGACATTGAGTGATGTAAGGTACGCCATCATAGTATTGATAACCATGTTGAAATAATCCGTGCCAGTGAATGGACACTTCAGAACCATCTGCTTGATTCTTCACATCCACAACGATGTAGTCATTTTTACACACCTGTTAATCATTAGTTGATTTAGTGTGACGCGAATATTTTGTTGAAGTGTGCACCGTTTCAATTTTCTATCAACAGTAGTATTCACCTGTATTTGAGGACCAGGAACCATTCGATTGACAGAGAAAACAGTTCTCTCATAACCATCCACTAAAATACATTGGCAGGTTGGAAAATTCTTCAACGATTGAGTAATTGTTGGTGTGCACATATTGCAAGATCTATGAATGTGAATGTTTGACATCTATGATGAAAAGTTTCATAACATTAAATCAACATATTTCTTTACGTGTTAATATTACGCTCCAAGTGCAGGATAAAATTCCAGAGTGAAGTTGTAATGACAGATCTTTGGAGCTTCGTTTTTTACACATGGGCGTATGCACTCTTCTGGTGATGACAATTCAATAGTTTTCGAATCACAGTTTAAGGTATCGACACATTGCAAATTATCATGATGATCGTGTTGACTATCGTCTTCAATTTGGTGTAAATTTTGATTGCTCACAAGGACTATTAGGATCGAAATAAAATAATATAGAGAGGTTAAAAATAGATTTGTGCGCATCTTTGCGCTCGATCGATAGACTGATTCACACTGATTGTTTCGATTATAAAAATTTTCTCGACTACACAGGAAAGAATTTCAAGATTAACTTCGGGAAATTATGAATTTGGTATCATCTGTTATCGCCGTTTGACCCTCAATGTTATCAATTGCCAATTCATAATTGAAATATTTGCAACAAGCATATCGAATCATCATCGCACGATTGATTTTCATGATAAGATTGCTCATTGGATGGATTGCTTGTAATATTGTTCCAGGTATTCTCAAAGTGGAATATCATTGTGTGCTTTTTTTCTTGAGGAGACAAATTAGCATGGACTGTTTTTTCTGATTAGCAAACAGGACTGCCATTTAAAAATGGTTGAAATGTTAGTGCTTCCATCTAAGTTCAATTATTTTCATGATGTGGTGAAGTGTGTTAGCGTAATTCAAAGACAAGAATTGAAAAACGTGTGAACAGTCGATAATAACAGAACTTGATGTAGAATTTCTGTAGAATTCAAATATGTAGCACATAGCACTTGCTCGAACACAATCGATCCATTAGTTTTCAAGATATCATGTCGTAGAGTTTGAGATACAGTTTCGTGCAAAACATGGCAAAAGTTTTCCGTTGAGATTTCACGATCTCTGTTCACTCCCCTACGAACCTCCATAAGTTCTTGGTATTTTCTAACTTGTTGACAAATATTTCTCACTTATTGCAGATAAACAACATGACGAGTGATGAGGAAAGAAAATTTTTTCGCGACGTTATCATGAAATTGCCCATACTGACTTGAAAAATTGTTGTATAGAAATAATTCTGAAAGTTCAAATATTTAAAATGATAAATGCATAACAATTCATATGAGCAAAAAATATTATTGCGAATTATCAGAGGGCCAATTTCTGTAAGGGTTGGCTTTATTACATACCATTTTTTTCTACGATATTTCTTGTATGACAAATTTGTCTTATTATGAAGATGAAAAAAAAAAGTGAAACATCGAAGCTAGAGAACGTTATTGGCTCCCCTGACAAAAAGAAAATATTGAGAAACTCTCGATACAGTCGCGGGAAATATCCAATGGAACTGAAAACTTGAAGATGAAAACTTGAAGTAGCCACACAAATATGAAAAAAAAAGATGTGAAATAATATGAAATGAAATTTGTGTACTTTCATCAATTCGAAAAAACGACGTGTTCAATTGAAAGTTTTTCGTGATGGTTCGATTCAATTTTTATTGATTTCTCTGTTCAAATCGAGTGGGTATAAACGAAAAACAATTATTTATACCTGATAATATTTGTCAAATATGAATAAAAAGGAAATTTTCATTTGCTCTTGTCGTAACAATCAGTCTCGACAGTTACACATCAAGTTTATTGATAAACAACAATTTCATAAATGTTGACACATATCGAATGAGTGACGAATTTCTATTTCCGTACAATGGAATAAAAATACAGAGGTGCACTGTGAACGTTTCACCAATCCAAATGCTTGACGTGTCGTGCAATCAATTTCCGTGTATTTATTTCGGACGTTGATGAATAAAATGAAAAAATACCCAGGAAATTTTCATTGTGCCGTTTTGATATGAATAAATGTACACAAATAAACATTAGTCAATTTATACATAAAATAATAACATTACTCTTTCAACACCATAAGTTATGTCATTTCACTGTTTTTCATTTTTATAAGTCTTTCAACTAATGTAGTGAACACGCGCGGCATAAAAGCTCTGCTTTACGTAAAGCTCGTACAAGAGAACCAGTTTGAGTCTTGGTGAATAAAGACATTGTTTTATATAGAATTTACTAAATCTGTGAATGAATTGCCATATTCCAAGATTGTGAAAATAATACTGAAAGAATGGATGCAGTAAAATAATTTTCATATAAAATTTGTCGTCCAAAAATTTTCAATCACAAGACCTGATCACTAATTTCCTTTCTATAAATAACGACAAATTCAATTGCACATCACGATTGTTTATAAATATCTTTGCTACAGTTTATTCATCACATGACAGTCTTTCAACTAACTTACTAACTTGCAATAAGCACTCAAAACCTGCACCTTGTTTTCTTCATTATTATCAACCATAAGTTTCCACAATACATTTCTATACCCATCGAATTTATGCATTGCGTCGCAAACAATAACATTTCAAACTATTTGTTTGTAAACCTGCATAGAAAGCTCAATGTACTCGACATTGTCTATTCATAACATCGAGGTATCCAGCAAATTTTTACCATCTCCAACGTTCCCATTCATCCCTGCATTATTAACAAGTCTGTGAATTTCTTATTCATACGATTTTTTCTTGTTTATTTAATTCTTCCCAATATTTTTTATCAAACTGAAAAACAATTGAAATATTAACTGAGATATTAATCATTAACAGTTAGAATATTTATTTATACGATTTACTTCTAGTCGACGGATTATATCATCGCAGAACGGATTTGTTTCTTTGCATCAGATTTTTTCTTTTCGTTCTGTAATGACGTAATATTGCAGTTTTTACAAAGAAATATCACACAACATCAATAATCTTCCTTTTGTGTGAGTTGTCCATGACATTCATGAAAATCACCCCAGTTTTTCTCCAACAATGCAAATTATCTTCCTTCTTGTAGCAATAGACATTTCTATACACAAATATTACGTTGCAAAATATGATACTTATTACACATTAATATAAATACCGACAAAATAGTAATCATGCGTGAATGAGAGCTTGACAAAAAGTCGAGTGGATGAGGATACAGAAAAATCATGGTGATAATCCTATGTATACATGTCCTATGTGTACATCGTGAATATGCAGCAAGTAGAGGGAAAAGAAATAAAGGGTTGAGCCATTGTTTCCATCCATTTGCCGCGTTTTCTCTTCACTTATAGGAAAGAGTGGATGAGTTAGAAAAAAATAAAAAGACCGAGAAACGTTGCAACGACGAAAAAAAAGGGTGGCTTTCAGGTCCTCGACTGATGCAAAAAAATGTCGAAGCTTTTTTACTTGCCACGACGTGACATTTCCACCAAACACATTTCCGTGTCTGGATAAATGAAAAAATGGTGAAATAAAACTCAAACATTCTCTTTATATTATAGATTAGGAATTTATAATAATTCGTGTTCGATTCATAATAATATTGCAGCCATTAACATATTTTTATTTCATCTTTTATGTTTTCTTCTTGAGTGTTTGTTTGTTCCTTTAATTTTCTTTATCAACACTTTATTTTTCTTTGTGCCAGACAGTCTGGTTCATTCACCTTCGGAAGAAGCACATTATATATGTGAGGTTGTTGCATAGATGTTTGCAAGAGCCTTTAGAGTTGCAGAAAGTACTTTACGATTATAGTGTCGCGGTTATACTCGTTTGCTTTCTTCCTTTTTTTTTATTTTTTTCGTTGCATACACTACCATTGTCCATCTACGCGTTGGCTCTCTCATTGCATCGCCATATTGTTCCGTCCTCTCTTTAATTCACCCCTTCTTGCATCACTACCACACCAAGTGAAACGGTATGAGGGAAACTTGGTGGATGCTGTTCGCCTTTACTTTTCTCTCTCAATACTATGTCACTTCTTTTCGTGCTTTACATCCGCTTTTTTTTTTCTTTGTATTTATATTCGTTTCTCTTTTATTCATTCTATTGTATTTCATGCACTTCTATCATCACCTTCAAAGACCTCAAAGTAAAAAGATGAACATTTTCACGCAATTGAAGACTCAGCACTTCTTGTATTTTATTTATTTTCATCAGCGTTGATATTTTGTTGAATGAAATTGTGAGTTTGTGGAGGATAATTTTGAGTGGTGGTTTGTTATAATGAGAAATTGTGCCGTTATCGTGAAAATTTTGTTTGAATTTGCGCTTTTTTCCCTTGTTCGATATTTATTGAAAAATTGGTATCGTAATGCAAAATATCAAATTGGACAATTTGTAAGAGATGGAAAATTTTTCCTTATTTTAATTCAATTACTGATGCAATATTAATTAAATGATATCTCAACCATTAAATCATGCACCACCATCGACGCCATATTTCAGCGACACTCCAATCGTTCATAATCTGCAGTACATGCTTCATATGTTTCAGTATCATGAATCTCTTATTCCATGTATCCTTCCCAAGAATATGGAAATTTATGAATAAGTGTCTAAATTAAATTCACGCCATGTTTTCTTTATCAAAATCAATAATCGCGTTTGTAATTTTCACTACAAACTATTTGAAAAAAAATTCATTACTGATAAACGTGGACAGAATAAATTGCTTTCGATTTCACACGTGATACTATTTCAATGTCCTAATTTATTCACAAACATAAATCAATAACCCTTGAAGAAAAATTGAATGAATTATCGATTGAAAAAGAAAATGACAATGAAAAAATTCATGAAAATTAACGTGATAAATGAAGAATAAAATAATAAACGACTCTATCATGTTTTATTTTCTGCAGTAATCGAAACTTTTCACTGTTAACAACTTTTTTAACTCGAACTCCACAAAAATGTCTGATTAAAAATTATGTGTTCCAATATCTTTTTTACCTTTCAAGTATAAGTCAATCAAACTTTCTCGAAGTAATAATCATCGTTGAAAATAAAAATTTTCTTGTATAAATAATTTATAATATTGACAATCTGCAAGTAACATGATTTTGGGTGAGGTAATTTACATTAAGATAAGACGTCCAGGATATAAACGTCTAGTCTGCAACTCCTTTGGGATAAGATGTTTCACGTTATCTTTCAATGAACATAGTCCAGTAATATTAGCAATGACTATACTTGCGATGGCCCCTTTGTGCATCAGCAATTGTCCTGCTGCCACTCGAGACTGCCATACATAGACACACACATGAACGGATGAGAACGGGAAGATATCGCGGCTGGCTCTTTGGTGATATTGTCTTGGTACATAATATACCAAAACAAGAATAACACTATAGATGAATTATTTCTTGTCATTGATGATTCATCATCATCTTAGCAATTCGCAAAGTCGATCAAGTTTGTGAATTTTATTAACTATTCATGAAATTGTTGAAATAATCCTGAATGTCAAGTTGTAGAACTTGAAATCTTGTCAACGATGGGATTACAAAATTGTTATTAAATTATTCAGTTGTTCACTAATGGCCTGGAATATTTTATAAACAAGTGGTGAAGAAAGTGTTTGCATGAATGAGTCATCATATCAAAGTTCATATTGTTTGAAAGTCAATTTTTTTGCAGCTTCTCTCTCATAAAGTTTCACAGGCAATCATTCGTAAGTCTTCGATTTTATGCATGAAAGAAACATCATTGTGAAGTGACGAAGCTCATGATTGTGTTGAGTATAATGGAAGTGGTGTAGTGACAGTAGACTGTGTGTGAGATCGGATGACGTATCACAAAGAGCTTTCACCCTCGCACCCCTGCTGACTACTATGTGACTCAACCGCATGACAACCTAAGTGATTGCTTCTCCATTCTGTGTCCTGGAAGTCATTTCGCAATATTGCTGCAATGTCGTGTTGTTGATGAGGAAACATATTTGCATTGGTGTGAAAATCTTCCAAATGGATATTCATGATTTTTGTGTCATGATAAGAATCGATAGTTGGAAAAAAATTCTTTCCAATCAAGTCTGAAAATCAATGAATAAATGAGGTGATTCATGAAGAATGAACCATCGATTTTGTGGATAGTCTTTTCATAATTCAATTTCAATCTGGAGGTTGTAAAAAATGGGATTAAATTATTCTATAAGTAAATTTCAATTTTTTAATTATAAGACTTCATCTCATTAATGTTTCAACATCAACTTGATCGAGGATTATACTGGTCCGCGTCACGAATATTCACAGTACGTGCTGATAGACGATTAAACTGATGACAACTCTGTCGACGTTTCTGATGCGCACATCGAAGAAGTTTCGCACATGATAATATCGATGTAATATACAAACATGCGGTGCTAATTTTCAGTTAAACTGTTGTACAACCAAAAAGATTCTTCATGTGGAAGTGTAATCACTGTGCCCACATGAACCCACACTAATTACAAAAGAATGTTGAAAATTATATTTACTAAGTTTAAAAGCCAAAAATATTCAACATGGAACAAACAGTTTACAAGAAGATGTTTATCTTGAAAATATAAATTTGTACAAATTCAAAACATTTCATTCTTTCCAATGTGAAATATGATAATCCTTCATTGATTGAATATCAAAATTTTTAATGTGAATTAAAATTGAAGACAATAACACAAATATTTTCGATAAATATCGTGGAATTGGATCATGAATTAACAAAGTAAATTTTATCTTCAATTATTTTATCTTGGTTGATAATCGCATATTTCTATATGACATATCTTCATGTATTTGCATATACATCGATAATTTCATGTGCTGTGGAATCTAATTTGCGTGCTGGAGGAATACTCATGTCGTTCTGAGCATAACCCAGGAATATTATAGTGAACTAGGTGTACCAGCGTAGAGAGTTTGTATCAGTGAATGCCATAAATTTTGGGGTATACCATCCATGAGTTTAGCGAGAGCTGTGATGATTCCTCTACACTCGCACGCTGAATGCGAAAGCAGGTTATATAGTTTGTGTAAATATATGCGTATGAATTTATATACATGTATAGAGAGTATGGATAACAGTGTCTTATATAAACATAATTTGTGTCGAGCACATTCCCGCTTTTGTGTTCATGGAGAATTCAAAGCATTGAAATGTGGTGTGAGGGAATTTGTATAGACTATTGATGTGTTTGTGATTCTTGTTTATGAGTAGTTGCTAATCTGTATTCTCGCCATTTTTCGTTTTTAAGAATTCACAATGAAAACGATTTGTTGATGCGTAAAAAAGTCTCATCATTTCCCATTGCTTCAAATTGTTGGATAAATATTTTTGTTGTTGTTAAATTCGAGACAATTTTTGGACTTGTGATTAAATTGTTTGGATCATGACGAAGCAGTTGAAATTGTGGTGAAATAATCGAGCACATTATTTCTTGGTTATGATATTTTTATCGTTTGATGATAATTGGAAATTAATTTCGGTGGCTGTGAATGTGATAAACGTCAGTTCTTTCCAAGATTCCAGACGAAATTGGATGGATAACTTTGAATTAAGTTGAAGCGACGGAACCGGCGATTACCGTCTTTTGTTCTACTTGCAGTCAAACTGAGAACAATGAGAGGAAAACTTTATGACGATTATTTCATTGAATTGCATTTCCGAAAAAATTGCAAGGACTTTTTTTGTCAAACAAATCTTGAGAAAGAATATCATCACACCAATATGATGACCTGATTGATATGATTGTTCTTTCCAACTCATCAACTACTGAGGAATAAAAAGATGAATCAAGTCTCAGAAATTACCGCTAACATCGAATTATAACAAAACTTGAAATTTTCAAAAATATTCGAGGAAACAATAAAATTAAAAAAATCTTTTTCAATAAAGATATTTTCAATCAATATCGATGCGGCGTTTATTGTATCACGAGAATTCTAATAAATGGAAAAACTTCCTCTCATATGACTGCAACAAGAAGTGAAAATTGCAATTTAGCTCAATAACATCGTTACAGCTATGGTTGCCGTTTGAATTTCAATTGCAAGTTTCACTATCGATTTAATCTCAATACAAATCATTACTCAATTGAACACAACTATTTCAGTGAACTCAAATTCTTCCACTTCAATGTACCATAGTTATTGGCAATTTAGCATGTACTGCTTTTCATCAAATAGATCTTCACTTCCTCGACAATTGGGTTGATGATAATTGCTGTTAATTTTGGTTTGGAATTCCATTGTTCATCAGAATACCACAATAATCCGTTAATATGACAGCAACTGTTTATCAAATAGTTCATCATCACATATGAATTCCTAATATTTATTGCATTAAAAAAATTTCGATTCACAAATGAGTCAGAGAATGAATCGTTGTTCTTGCAAAGTTTAGCACACTCGATTATTAATGGTTACTTCATGAATTCAACTGCATTGACTTCGAAAACGTGTTCACGACATGGAGATCTATTGGGAAGATAAGTTCAATTGAGAGAAGTAAAGTTTGATTTTAAAGACAATTTTAGTCTTTCATTTTGGATAAAAATTGAATGAAAAGTTGGTAAAAGACGTAGACAAAGGTAACTTTTACAACAGTATAAATCTTTATTAACAATTTTCACTCCATTTGTAATTATTTCTATTGACGTTTATAACGTTATAAATTTTTAAATACGCTGAAGAAGCATTTCACAATGGTCGATTGAATTATTGTCTTATTCAACAAAGTTTATCACGCAATAGAAAGTTAATTTTATATAGGACTTGCGAAATCAGTTCAACCAAAAGAGCAGAGACACCGAACAAAGAACTGATCATTCAGTCTAAGATGTAAATCGATATGGACTTACAAAACTGCTGAGAATGTAAAATATTGAATTGTTGGGTACCAGACATAGAACGTTCATTATTGTCACTGATTGTACACAGGAAAAAAAAATGAATTAAAGTTGTATTGAACAATTCGACGTTATTACGATGTGCGTACAACCAATTTCCTCCAGTATATTCGATTTGAAAAGACAATTCATCAGCTCGTATAGATCCTCAAAAACCTATAGATGAATCCTTTAAAAATTGATCAGTTCTGCCCCATTGATAATCATGAGGAACTCCCCCTCACTGTAAGTTGCTATTTCTACTTGAATCCGTTGACCTGGAATGCCATAAGCAGACTTCATTTTCCTGCTTCATATCTGTCATGATAATTTCCAACATGACTTTGAAACTTGTACGCACACTGTAAAAACCATTTCTAATTATCCAGTTATGAGTTGTTGAGTTTGCAAGTGAATGTGGAGTTACATAATTTTTATAAAGAAACACATTTTACATCGAGCCCTGTCTCTTGCAAGAAAAATTCATTCTCTGTTCATGAAAATGTACTCTTTATGTTCATTTCTCAAGGACTTTACTACTCAAGTTCATATCAGTTAATATAGTTGAGTATTTTTTTATTTTATTTTCAGAATTGTACTACAATCCTAGTTGAAGAAATTGACAAACGTTCAAGAAGGAGGATTTTATATTGCTTCTAGTAGAAGATCAACAATAGAGCAGGTATTTCCACTTTTGTTGTGTATCCTGAAAAGGTTTTTTCTGTTTTTCCTTGAATTTATTGCTGTCGTTATCGCTTTGTAATTTCCATTGAATTATTTCCATATTTTCCTGTATCTTGCTCTTCTTCATATTGATTTATTCAACATTTCTTATTTTTTGTTTCAGTCTCAACATCATCAGTTTTTTCTCATCACAATTTTATTTTTTTCTCTTAACTTCAAATACCTCTGATCTCATTTCGCAAGCGTTGGATTTCCACTCTACACTCATATCAATTACGAATAATTCATCATGAGTATTTACATGACGATAATAATTGGAACATCAATGGATTTATATAGGGAATGCGCTCGCCTGTAGCAATGTCATTGAATAAATTCTCACAGTAAAGATGAAAGAAATATTTGTAGAGCTTCATTTCTGTGATATCAGCATTGGAAGTATTAATAAAAATAGAAGATATGCGCATGTGAGTATTATCATCATATTCCACTCTACATGGATGAATAGAGCTCGCATGGAAGATTCGGTGAACAAAGAATTGTGAATGTTTAGCTCGAGGAGTGCAATAAAATCTGAATATGAAAATAATTTCTTTTTTAAGGAAATATGAACATTCGATAACTGACAAATAATTGGACTCTTCAACTCTCATGTCTAATATACTCAAAATTTTGAACGAATTGCATCAGTCAATCAATCAAACCCAACAAATTTTATTTATTTTACAGATTGAAATTTTTTCTGGAATACTCAACAGATTTAATTGAGAAGCAACGATATCTGTGATCTTGTGACTATCAAACATAATAAATTGCTATCGAATCATTCAGACTTACATCAAGTTTTATAGAATTGAATTCGCTATAGAGATGATAGGGAAACGGCCGTTTTGTACGACAGTTTCCGTCGTTATCGTTACCGTTCCAGTGGATGAAGTTAAGATACGGGAGAGCAAGACTCGTTGACCGGTGAAGGATCACTCGAGGGAACAAACTCCCTTTCGGGAATACAATCTTCCCTCTTTGCTTCGATGCGCGCGAGTTTGTACATCTTACAAACGAACAACGGAAGAAATCAATACAGTCGAGCAATTTAATGAACCAAAGTGAATGTATTATTGGTCTGATTAATTTGATGAATGACTCTCATAATGTTGAATTTGATCGGTTATCAATTTTGTGTAAGGAAATTGGTGTTAGAATTTACAATTGAATGTTATTTGTCCAACGTCCACACAAACGTATTGTACCACTCCAGGCGGTAAAATAATTGGTAAAACAATACAGTCACCATCGATCTACACTGGTGGCCATGCGTTCAAATTGACAACGGTACGTATTATTTTGTCTAGGAACTAATTTATAGCAACACTATTTACTATTGTTCATTCGCAACGTTGTCCGAACGAGAGACAGTTAATTACATGATGTAATACGATGCCCATAGTAGAAATCGGGTGAAGCTAAAAAAGTTTTTTACCAACGCAATTCGAGTCGATTTGAGAATTGTCCTAGGTGATGTTTGAAATTATTGCGATTTTTCAGGGTGTGCATTGTTGGTGATTTTTTATTCTTCAATTTCATATGTTTTTGATTTCATTTTTTTTCTTTTATTCAAGTGAAGTATTTGAATGATCTGCATTCCATAAATGTTCGAATATTCTCAAGAAATAAAATTATTATGCGAATAATGTTTGACAATGGAAGGATTGGAAATCGTTTTATTATCAGTTCAATGTTGATATGGTGACGTGTAACCACCTGGAAAATTTATTTCCAATAGATATTTTTTCGGAATATTGAATATTGAAAATTGTCATACGAAACTTTGTTGATCATGTGGAGGGTTAATTGATTTCGTAAATTTGAAATTTTATTCACTTCAATTCGTTTATGAGACGAATCTCAAAGAATTTTATTAAACTTAATATCAGACCAGAGAATTAAAGACAGGAAAAGTATGGGGTCTAGTGTGAAAAAACAGCAATGAGAGATAGAAGTGAATGAAGTGAAAAAAATTCAGGGTGAGAATTTATTCGTGTCATTCTCATGCTCATATATCTCACCCACGACCTAAATAATCTCGGGGTCGCAATCCAGAGAGACATTTGTATTCCTCGCGTGGCTGAATTCTTTCGGCGGATGTGCATCTTTCTATGTACACCATGTATATACACACACATATATACATATTTGTAGGTACTGAAGATTACTATGTAAGTTGCCGGACTTGTGCATGTGTATTTAGTAATTTATAAGAATTGCTCAATTTAATGCAAAACATAATGAAAAAATATAAGTGAGAAACACGATAATAATTTCTGATAATAAATGCTGATTATCATTCATACGTTGGATGGATTTAAAGAAAAACACATTTTCTAAAACAGAATGAAAAATGATTTTGTGAAAACTTCAAGTTGAGTTTAAGTGAAATAAATTTCGTGAATGTTGTCTGTTAAATATTGTGAAGTTGGTTTCACATAAGCACTTCAAAATATTTTTTCGATCCGAAAAATTTCGACCACAATAAATTTTGAAATTTCTCCAGAAGTTTCAGATTGCACAAAGGAAAATGTATCTTTGGTTTGGTTTTTAAAAATATATTTGCAAATATAATTAAATTCATGAATATTTCCTTGAATTTTAAATGCGAAAAGTGACCCCTTTGTCAAGCAATGCCGTTGCTAAATTTTTCATGAAGCTTTCCCAGACTTTCATGCAATAGTCCAACGGATTATTAACTCCAAGAGTAATTAAGACTTCATTATAGTAAAACTCATGAAACTTGCGAAACCGTAACACGACTAATTCAAATCAACTTCATCAGGATGTGGGACCAAAGTCACATTGGATTAAAATGACCGATTTGATATTGATATGAATTCTTCAGTAAACTTCAAATTTGACTACTTTCATTCATAAACGTATTCGAAGATAGAAAAATAAAATAAAAATACTGCCAGGTGTCTCTTTCACTACCAAGCTGTGTTGCAACACTTTGGACCCATGCCAATTCAATTAGATCCTTAAACGCGTAACTCTGGCATCCACTGTGCATTTCTTTCCAGGTGTGACACGATTGAATCCGATGGATGACGGATTTATTTTGAAAGAACGTGCACGTGAACGCAGAATGTAAATGGAAGAATAAATTAATTTTAGCAGCTTTGTTCGTGTGCTTGATCACGTTTTCACTGACAAATATTCGCATTGAATTCACTATCAACGTTAATTCTTCAATTTATTGCTGCCATGACACATTCATTTCAAAAATTCATTTATTATGCAAAATATTAGGTAGAGAAAAGAATGATAGGAAAGTTATAAATGCATGTAATCGTTCTGAATATTAATTTTATCTATATCTACAAAGTTTCACTTGGAGCGTGTGAATTTGTAGAGTAGAAGTTACGACAATCCACGACGCTCGCACGGGACGTTTAAATGTAAATTACGTTTCCTCTACTCTACCTCCTTTTCGTTCTTGGATTATTACCATAATTCGCGTCAGCGTCATTTCATTCTTCTGTCTACTCTTCTAGTTGACACGCACAAATAACTTTTGGTTATTTTTCTTATTCATCTCTTCACATCTCTTTTTTTTCATTATCTCTGTTTACTATTTACAAAAACTACTCACGATGTTGTGACGAATTTCTGTTACGGTTGATTTTGTTTGCTTTTATATGATTAAACACATGTTGGGAATGAGATGATGAATGATACTTGACACATCGTGTTGAGGGAGGGGATACTTTCAGAGTTTTATATGGGCGATGATGTTGATTTGGAGAGTACAATACGAAAAATTTGTGATTGAAATTATTGCCGGACAGAAAGAAAAGGAAAGTGAATTGTCAGTGACTAAAAATTGGGGATGCATGAGGAATGAATTGTGATGTGGATGATCTGGTTCATTGAATGAACATCAGAATACCCCACTGAAGCATCAATACGTTGCTTTACCTGTCCAGTGGAATATTTTTTACTCAGATTAGAATGTTCATATGTTCATCGAGTGTTGTTAATGAGATCGTACTGTTGAATTTTTGATGTCATGAACTCCCTCACTTGATACATTTTGAAGAATAACAAGAAAAAGTTGAAATGGGAAATGAAAAAAAAAAAAAAAATATAAAATAAAGTCCTGATGAAGAACCTTATTAACGTGTGTTCTGACGTTCGTAAATTCATTCTATGTGTTGGATAATTAAACGAGAATGTAAGATAATAGTTGTAGAAGGAAAAACTAGAAACGGAAAATTCCAATTACGAGGATCAGTGCACACAACATCGTCTTTAGTGCTTCAGGTGGTCCGAGACCACTCGTTTTGCTATTTTTCGTGGTACCCAAATATGAATGAGGAATATTTTCTCCTGCTCAAAATCTCAATTACTACCAAATGATTTTTCTCAATAAATCCCACTCCCATCATCGTCATTCTAGCAATTCAAAATAAATTTCGGAGAACACCAATCTGAAATTGTAACAGAATCCCTTTCCATATCAAACAGAAATTCGAAGAAAAAACATTTTCAATGTCCTCAATAATTTGATACATCGATATTCAATATGAAGAATAAAATCAAATGAGAAATATTTGAGATTTCCATTTGACATTTGAGGTACAAAATGCAGAACGAAACGTCATCCCGATGCGGATGTCAGAAGCAATTACCATTTTCTCTCTTTCCAATATCCGAAGATTATTCCATCGTTTCTATTCAATGCCCATAACGCGACCAACTTTAATTAATTTCAAATTAGAGCCAGGACGTAACGCCAGTGAATGACGCGAAATACGCGACCGATGCAAAAGTCTGATCGATATTCAAATCAAGTAGGGTGGATTGCCCTCCCACCAATACCTATCTATACATACATAATGTAAATGTATATATGTATCTATATCAATTGTGCACCACCAACTGTTGCCTGTGCAAGTAGAACGGCAAGAGAGAATGCAAGAAAAATATGTTTGAAAGAGAGGGAGAATATTAGGCACATGGGTTTACTATAGAAGAGTAGGAGTCACGAAATCAATTTTGTGTGTGCTCCTCCACAATTTATAGGTCGTTAAAGTGTCATCAAGTTTTTCTTTTTTTACCTATTCTTTATTTTTTTTATTTTTGATTCACTGTGTTGACTGAATAAAGAGAGGAGAAAAAGCGTAATAAAATTTTTTGGGATGCAACTTTTCATTTTATAACTGTATATGGGAAAATGAATTTAATTCCTGGCGACATGTAGTCGCGTCGCTCGTTGATAAAATATTGAAGTCCGATACGTAAAACGTTTATCTCGTGAATGTATATATATATATAT